>WAAG01040619.1:0-13962 GCA_013390105.1 Tichodroma muraria
GATCCCAAAAACTCCTTAGTTAAGGAAACTTGGATACTTAAAGGTAATAAAATATTTTTAATATTAGCCTATTGCTAGCTGGTTCTTTATTCACTTTGCAAAAAAAAATATTTTTAAGAATTTTTTCACTGCTGGACCTACTGTGTAACTATAAATATTAAATTAAATGTGATATAAAATTCTTTCTCTCTTGTTTGATTACTAACAACAGATGCTCAATGGTGTGTATGAATGTAATGCCATATGTCAGATAAGGCAATGCAGTAGTTTTTCAGAGGAAGTAATAATGTATCTTGCTTTACTTGACATCTTTCTAATGATAGCATATGAAGGGTCATATTGATACTACAATATGGGGAAACGTGTAATTTGTAAAAACAAATTCATCTTCCTCTCTGTTCTGAAAGTACAGCTGAGCTCTGAACATGACTAGCATAGAGAACAGACAAAAAAGAATCCTTTTTTTCCTTGTTAGTTTTGTTCTTGTGTTTTCATTTAGGGGAAAAATCTTCATGGTGAATGGAAGGCCTTTCCTTTATTTTTGCACATGCACAAAAGAGGTTTAAGTTTCATTGGATTGGTCTTTTGGCATTTCAACCTCATTTTCACAAAAATGCTGAAATCACAGCTGTAGTTTTGTGGCAAATCTTCCCTTCTGATTTCACTGTTATTTCCTTATGCAGTTTGTTTGCAAATCAATTTCCACTCCACAAAATCCAGTACAGTAGAGAACTATCACTTCTGACGTGTCAGTGTCACATTTATGAACTAGTATTTAGCAGTAATAGTGCTACCAACTGTTTCTCAAAAAACTTCAGAAACTATGTAGAAATTTAATCATGATTTTAACAATGTGTTTTGCCTAGTCTCCAGACTCCACTGAATTAAAATAGTAACTCTGACAAGGTGGAAATCAGTTTCTGAGTTCATTTTTAGGAGAAAATGATTCACAAACAGGATAGTGACAGGCTTTTATGATTACAGATTTCACATAGTCTACTCCTTCAAAAGGGCTTATAGAGATTGATAGATATACAAAGAAAGAAATGAAAAAATGAAGGGAAGAGATATAAATAGACTTTTCTATTAGGATGAATGATGAAAGGTATTAACCCCACTACCACAGTGTGCCTTTTACATGTCTTTTTTTATTTTTCATTCCATTTGACCTGCTACCATCTTCCTTCTAAGGAAAAGTTAACTACAGTATGAAGCGTAGGTAAGGTGAGCAATAGCTGGAAATAAATGTTTCCGCAAGCATTATTACAGTTCAGAAAAGTGTCCATCAGCTGAAATGTCAGGCTCAAAATCCATTTAAGCACTGCACAGAGGCTAAACAGGCAGCCATTATTAATTTTTAAGTCTGCCTAGTGGGTTTTAGACCAAGAACTGGGGTTAACTCGGTGCACTGAATATTGCAGAGTATATTTAATTAGGGAGGCTTTGACACTCAGATGGCTGAGGATTCATTCTGTGCAAACTACTGCTAAAATACGATGGAATAGCTGCATCTACCTAAGAAAAAGATCTGCTGAGTCATATTAAAATGCATAAAATTGGTATTAGTTGCATGTTTTTGGACTTTTGTGCTATTGTAAACACTGTCTACTTTCAATCACAATGGTGTTTTGAAGCACCATTGTGCTTACATCTAGAATAATTTTCTGTTCCTTACTGCAAGTTAGCAATGTGAATTTCTCCAGAAAAAGTCCTGTTCTCAGCTGATTATCAAACCAAACCATTTTCTCACTGTGCCTTAAACAGACTTTTTTTAATTCAAAACGTATCCGTGTGATTCCTATGAAGGGGTTAACATTTATGTATAATGTATTTATCTATAAGCATAGAGAGCTCTAAAACACAAACGGGCTCTGAGACACAAAGTGAGATATTAATAGGCTTTTTATTTGCTTTTGATCCAATTCAGAATCTTAGAAGGCAATAAAAAAGTAACAAATCAGAAATTACTTCTTTACAATGGCTGTAAAATCTCCTAGCTGCATCTATTCCACTTGTCTGCTCCTCTTTTTCCTTCCTTTGTGCACCACTCTTGCCCCTGCCCCCAGTCATTCTCTGCCAACCAAAAAAAAACTATTCACACAAGAGTATGGAAGAGCAAATGTAAAGATATAGTGAAATGGGAAATTTGTCCATTCCTAACAAAGGACATTACACCATATTTACCAAGACAAGTGAGGTGATTTTCACTTGTAACAGATTGACAGTTCTGAAAGACAAGCAGAAATTAAATGCAGGACTCTGAGTCATTTGAGGAGAATGGGGACTGGGTTAGTTCTACATACTGGATCACCTTAGCACTTTATGTGTTTTATTGGTTGATAAATATTTTACCTGTTCTCCATTCTCAGTGATTGAAATTTCCATCTGTATCACATGGCTCTAAACCCTCAAAAGACAATTAGGTGGGCTCACCATCAGAGGAAAATGAATCAGTCCCCATCTCTTCTGAAATAGACATGTTTTCAAAGTGAACAGGGCCCTTAACTTGACAAAAACCCTCTCGTGAGGTCTTGAATATGTAAACCACGGATGCTCTGTGGCGCATGACTGCAGTTTCCATGAACATGTATTCTTTGCTCGGAGTTTTGTCTTTCACACATACCTAAAACAGGGTGTGTGAAGCCCACTATAAAGGGCTAAACAAACCCAACAGTAATATAACATATTTGTGTTGAAAGGGAAGAGTCTGTCTTCCCAGGTATAGATGCATCTGTGTTTGCACGTGGGTGTGCATGTGCACGCTTGATTATCCTTCAAAGGCACTGCAGACCTCCCCAAACACCCGACGTAGCCTCCCTGTTCCAGGCATGTAGTTAATTAATAACTGTCTCATAAACAAAGTTTCCAGATATCCCTGTGAAGCGCCGGCTGCTGCTGTGACTCGTCACAGCCGTAAGGAAAGGAGTAGTGTCCGGATTTCACTGGGCAAACACTGGGCTTATACATCCCAAACTACGCAGCCATTGTGCTGCTGTGCCATCTGCTGATACCCTGTGTTACCAGTTCCTGCCTAAATGGCAGTTTCCAGCTTTACCAGGAAGCATTTTCTGGGGTTTTTCTCCCCGAGCCCTACATTTTATGTTTCTTCTCCAAGTGTTTCTATTTCTCCTTTACAGCACCCATCTTTATCCAGGCTCCTTTTGCCTTTCAACAGTACAGTATGTGCACAACGTGCTTATGGCTCCTTACCACTCAATTTTATCTGAGAACCTCTTTGATATATATTTTCTTCCTAATAAAAACCTTTAAATGGAAAGTGTCAAAATAGATTTGATACTAATGTCTGCTGCATTATGATGGAGAACTGAACATTGTACCATTTGTAGCAATGTAGGAAAAATATTTTCTTTATAGTTCTTCACACTGTTTTCAATGAAAAAATCTGCTTTTCCATCACAGACATGGATTACTTGATTTATGTTTTCAATAAGATTTTCCAGGTATTAAATAATTCCCTACAAACTAAATTAATTTTTCCTATGATATTCACCCACTAGACCTATTCTGTGAAGAAACAACCATGTAGAGATTTATGAATAAAAGTTTATAAATAAATATTTGGTTGTATGTTATTTATCCTGTAAACATAAAATGCTATTGACATTCTTTCTCTTTTTCCCCTAGAGAGAGCTATTTTACTGTTTACCTCTTTACAAATGAGAGGAAGTAATTTAAATGATCACATGTTGTCCCTTTTTAAATTTGTTCTTGCATTTGCTCCTCTGCTCATCCAATATTTTTCCATCCTCTCTACTGCTTTTACCAATGGCTATACCAGTCATGTGGGTATGGAGATATCTTCAGGCAATTCTCACATCCACTTTTCACACAGCATCCTACCAAAATGTTCAGCATATTCAGATTTTTCCAATACCCTCTTTATGACTTTTTGAGAAATACTTTCTTAAGGTGTGCACATTTTCAAACTTTTGGAACAATATAAGTATGTATATAAGGGTTTCATTGACAAAAGCAAGTTAAGAATATGGGATCAGCATTTAAAATACATGATCTAGGTTCCTGTAAGCATTAGGTTTACCTAATTGGTCAGAGTGATACTGCACACTGTAAATGGCTTGGTCTGTTCTCTCCATTAGTTTTACTGCTGATAAAGCTGTCATTTGGAAAAACAGATTAAGAGGCTTCAGGAGCTTTGATTCAAATGTAAATGTACATGCATAAAAACATACATATGTATCTATATGTATGCAACATGGATCACATAATTTTCATCACTGTGACTGGCTCATGTAAGAGGTTCCCAAATCTCTATGAAGAAGTTCAGAAAGTACAATTCTACCTCAATAACTTGTTAGTACTTAACTAAGTTTGTCTTTAAGAATAATTGGGTGTACATGTGAATGCCAGATTCAGCCATTTTTCAAACTTTGTTCTTTGCCTTGATAGTTCAATACAAGACTAAGTCTCATCCCAGGTACCTTGGTTCAGAGATGGTGACGTGTGTATCAGTACTTACAGCTGTCCTCCTCCTCCATGAAAATACTGATCACATAACAGGCATACACAAATCCAATCAGCTGTGTGGAAAAAGAGGAAAAGCCATCATTAGAATACATTGAACACATATAAAGCTTTTACTACAATGATATATGCAGGTATCACAGCTAAATTTTAAAGATAATTACTTCCATTTCCCGCATTTACAAATTTCAGTGCAAATGGTCACAAACAGCTAATTTCCTCTTTTTTTTTTCATGTTGCATGACATATATTTTATATACAAATATGCATTTTATAGTTTAAAATATTTTCCTAGTCCCACTGGGATCAGTACTGATGGTACTGCCATTGAGTAATACTGGTGGAAAACATCTGTACCCTGATGTTCAGCTAGTATTTACATTTCTTTGTTCTTCAACACCTCTGTTCTCACATGGCACATGAATGTGGGCCCCTATGTGCCTCATGTGCTTACTAAAATGCCAAAATATTTATTGACTATTACAGAATTAAGTCATAGTAACACTTCTGTGGAATCCACAGATGTCTTTTCGTGCTGCAAAAGCGTCCCACTGAAGAACTGTTGGGCAAAATTTTAAATTGATAGTTGGATTGTCATGATTTAGCTGAATAATAAAACTGAGTTATGATTCATTGACATCAGGAAACACCTTATCAGCAATTCATGTAAACTATGCAGGAAATGAACAGTATCATTTTCCCAAAGAACAACAACAGTCAATCCATGCCATTATTTTAACAGCAGCTCCCACGAAAGCATCCTTCTTAGCCCAGATCTCTGTCACTTGTGCCACCAAGAGGAAGGGATTAAGATCTTTAGGAACAAGAAATAGAAACTCCACTCATTCTTTATCCATATAGAAAAAATGTTTTCTTATGACCATGACCAGAGATGAAGAAAATCCCACTGGGCAAGCAAACCTATTAAACTGCACATCCAGACGTGTCCAATCTTGAGAAAATATTGTTTGTGCAGCTGTACACAATTCATGCTATCTGAAAGCCTTGAAAAGACTCTTCATGAGAGATTTCAAAAATAGCCCAGAGATTAGTTTTAAGAACACTCCTTTTTCTCTGGTCCATTCAAAAAAATCTAATTAAAATAGTTATTCTAAGGATGTCACAGATCAACCATCTGAGAAAGAGGTAATTTAATAGTATCTAGCCAGGTATAAGCTCCTTCAGAAGCAGAGAAATCATTCCAACCTGCTTTCTGGTTGGGCTGCACAAGGAACTTTACAAGCAGCTCCAAAAGCCTCTCTGCAGACAAAAAGCTTGTCCACACAAGGGAATTCAAGGAAGTTAAGATGAATTAACTAAAGCTGTGAAATCAATGCACATAAGATAAAGTACATTAAATCCCTGTGTGGCCTTTCCCATTCAGAAATAAAGTGGCCCTAGTTCACTGCATCTTAATCCTTCTCCAAGGGATTAATCTTCCCACAGAGAATTAAGCTACAGTATGCTGAAGCTGAGCTACTTGTGAATGAGGGCTGTCACAGCACTGTGGCACAGTCCTGTCGGAGCTTCCTCTCCAGGGCATTCACCTCACTGGTGTTTTGACAAAGTGACTTTAATCCAACTTTTCTCTCATTCTGAGCAGACTATAGTATCAACAGCTTCCCTGACTGCTTTTTTTATGTGTCCAGTTTGCTGCGTGGTATTGCCACAGCCTCTCTCAGGTGAACAGCACTTTGTTGCACCGATGCTCTGAGCCAGCTAAATGCAATCCAGCTCTGGAGGAGGCGCTCGCTGGAGATGGCTGGGATGGATCCATGCCTGAGCTGCCCATCCCCATGTGCCTGGTGACATGGAGGCTGCAGCAGGATGGGACCCACACACACGGCAGGGCTGGCTGGGTCACTGCGTGCTTGCTTTACCTGCTGAGAATTGTGTGGGTGGTTAGGCGTGGGAATCATTAAGAGCAAGGGGCTTTGGGAAAGCTGTAAAAAAAAAAAAGCAGGCAGAAACAGAAAAGAACAGAAAACTTAAAGCTATGCTACAGCTGCAAAAGTTTGAAAGTAGAATAGTTACAATAGTATAGCAAGAAAGGACATGAAACAGTCATTTTAGTATGAATGAACAGTCAAATTGTTTGAGTCTTAAGCTTGGCTAGGACAGACCTTAAGACTGCGGAAAAATATATCTAGCAAGATATTAAAAGGTTTTAAGCTTAATAATGAAATACTGTGTACTGTAACTAAAACGCATACAAGCAAGCATTGTGTAAGAATAAGTAAGCATTGTTCTAAGCAGGTGTACATGTGATTTTAATGGTTGGCTAAAAGAACTCACTGTAAATTTTTGCTTTATGCTATTGGCTAAAAAGTTTTTGAAATGACCTGTAACAAAGAATTCCCTTGCCACTGCTGGGGAGACGTGAGCTTCTGCAATCTTCCTATTGTCTCAATCATGTAAAGAGACTGGTGCCTCAATAAACAGCTCGAGACGTGTCCTTCACCGGCTCGGGTGAGTCCCGTTCGTGATTGTATATAGAAAAATTACACCCAACACAGTTAGGAGCAGGCCAGCCCTGCTACTAATGACAATGGGATCTTACAGTTCTGCTGCCAGCACATCCAGGGCCAGCATTGGCTTACAGACTCCTTGACAGATTAAGCACATTTTTTTTCCTAAACTTCACACTTTAGAGCACTTTTCAGGCATGACAACTATATATAGTTGTATTGTATGTATAATACAATATAAAGGCTTCCAAGAGATCAAAAGACAAATCATAGCTGGTATGCAGTGTTTGTGCCACCTGAAGGTTACATATAATTAAAAAAGTATTGCACTAGTATCATGGAAAAACCAGAACACAGGTGACTTTTCATAACATGATGTCACCTGTTTATTGACAATGTTTCCAGATCACCATTTGCGTTATGCAGTTTGGCTACATAAGTCACTTGGGTTTATTTCTTTTTCCTAAACATGACTAAAATATTTTGAAGAGTAAAACTGCTGAACATATAATAAAAATTAATTGTAGTACAGGCTGTGGGTTAAGTGCTTGTGAAGGAAGATCAAATATCAGAATTATCTACTCTTTCCCCATCATGAATTTATTTTTTCTTAGTAGTAGTATTCTTCATTAAATTAATTTTATTTTTATAAATGCAATTCTTGCTTTATAATTCTTTACTCTATATCCATGTATATTATATAAAACATATCTCTGTAAGTGCTTCCAGCAGATTTCTCGAATATCTAAGATGTTGGACAAGTAGATAAAGCCCATCAAGACTTCCACTCTGACGAGTAATAAACGACCTGACATAATAAACGACAATTTGTCTAATAAACGACAGAGAAAGCAATAGGAAAAGTGCTCAAAACAGTCTTCCAAAAAATGTGGGTCATGACAAGCCTTACATGAGTTTTAACAGAGAGTTAAAACTCTCTGTTAAAAGACATGAGTTTTAACAGAGCTTACATCTTGCTCTTTCAGTAGACCTTCTCCTTAAACTTTCCCACTCTCTTCAACGTTTGAAACACTTTGCCTAATCTATGACCTTCTTGTGAAATAGGCAGCCTTTCTCTACTTCCCAAAAATATATTTCTTTATATTCCTCAGCATTAGAAATCACTGCTAGCTGCTGTATTTATGATGCATATTTGTTTAAAACACACCATTTCCTCCATCTGTTTAGTTATTAATACCAGGAGAAACAAAAAACTAAAATATATTTACCCTCTTTCAATTTTGTGGTCTTTTCAAGGGTAAAAAAAAAAGATGAGGCGACTAACCATAATCCTCCATAATCTGACAATATCTTTCTGTAATTAAATGTCAGAATCCATGTTTCTGAAAGAATAAAGCAACAAGGAGAGTAAAAGAGCCCTTTAGCATCAATTGTCAGGTATTGCTGTTCAAGGGGTCAGCAATGCTTGGCTTGTAACGAACAAAAAAGTAGTTATAGTTGAACAACTGATATGTAGAACACCATTAATAGGAAGTGACAAACTGGGAATATACCCTTTTACAGATGAGACCTGATTCCAGGTCCTTAAACAAAGCTACAGCCAACACTGCATGAATATTTTTGTAAATGAATTAATTGAATCCTCTTATTTTGGGTTATTGATGGACATGTTAATAAAATATTTATTCCAACAAATTACTTTTGGTATCTTGATTAACACAGCTGCTGTTTAATTAATAGTGTTATGCTCATGTGAACCCATCTAGCCATTATGCTAATTGCCAATCTTGGTACTGGAAATGCTGGCTATTGGCCTGGCACCAAGTGATAGACTTAAATGTGTGTTCCCTGATAACTAAAACAAATATGATGCAAATATGATGCAAATGAACTGGAAGATTCTTAATTTGGTCATCTTGAGTTTCAGTAATCATTGAAAATGAACAATGAAGTGATTGGAACAGGATGCCCAAAGCATCAAAGGTCACTAGCACCTGAAAGTATAAATAGAAGCCTCTGGCTTGATCCAGAGAGAAATGTAGTTGGCCAGGAGGCCTTGTCTTGACAACATTGAGTTCAAGGCATGGAAACCTTCTGGGATCACTGCACTGTACAAAACTGCCTGTCTTACATGGAGAGCCCAGTCTAGTTAAGTGTTTCAGAAGACACCTGTCAGCACTATTCTGCAGAAAATCAGGTAAAATTTCAGAAAATCAGGAAATTGTGAGTAAAGGCTGCTGTCCTCAGCCTTCATCTATCACGCAGTGGGTTAGGGTACAGACTTTCCTCTAGAGAGAATAAGCAGTACATAAAATACTCAGCTATTTCAGGGAACCTGTTGGGGGTTGGGTTTCTTTCTTACAGAATTTTCTCCCATACATTGCTAGGGAACTAATTACTGGGTACTTATGGGTACTCAGGAAAGACAAAGGAAATGGCCAAAAATCAAGGGAGAAGGTAGCAGTCGGGAAGGGGTTGGGGGGGGGCGNCATCTCGTGCTGTGACACCCTGGGCTTTCTGCTCACCCCGGCCGCTGTGACGGTCGCTGCACCAAGGAAGGTGTCTGTGGTAAAAGACTCACTGCGCCCTGATTCTCTTTTGTTGTTAACACCACAGTTATTGTTGTTATTTTGTTTATCTTGTTATATGCAGTAGTAAAGAACTGTTATTCCTATCCCCTTACATCTTTGCCTGAGAGTCCTTCAATTGCAGGATTGTAACAATTCGGAGGGGGGGAGGTTTTGCATTCTCCATCCCCATCTCCTGTTTTCCCTGGCAGATACCTGTCTTCCAAACTAAGACAGAACCACAGAATGGTTTCGGTTGGAAAGGACTTTAAACCTCTTCTGGTTCAACATCTCTGCCGTGGGCAGGAACATCTTTCACTAGATCAAGTTTCTAAAATTACATCCAGCCTGCCCTGGAACACTTTCAGGTATGGGGTATCTATCCACTGTTGCTCTTGGCAACCTGTTCGAGTGCTTCACCACCCTCATTGTAAGAAGTGTCTTCCTTATGTTCAATCTTGATCTATGCTTTTTCAATTTATAACTCTTACTCTTTGCCCTCTCACCACAGAACACGGTAAAAAGCCTCTTTCCATCTTTCTTATAAGCCCCCTTTATAAACTGAAAGGCTCAAATAAAGTTTAAATAGCCCCGACTCGCTCAGCCCTCCAAATATTCTCATGGCCCTCCAAGTGGAGTATCATGAAAGCAGAGTAGAGGGGTAGAATCACTTCCCTTGACCTGCTGGCTACACTTGTGGTGCAGCCAAGGGTACAGTTGGCTTTCTGGACTGCAAATACACTTTGCTGACTCGTGTTAAGTTTGTCGTCCACCATGTTCCCCAAGTTCTTCTCAGCAGGACTCCTTTCAAGCCATTCATCCCCCAGCCTGTACTGATATTATGTATTGCCCTGGGCCAGGAACAAGATCTTGCATGTGGCCTTTTTGAAATTCATGTGGTTCACACAGGCCCACTCCTTGAGCCTGCCAAGGTCCCTCTGGGTGGCATCTCTTCCCTCGAGCCCATCAACAGCACCACTCAGCTTGGTGCCATCAGCAAACCTGCCAAGGGTGCACGCAGTACTGCCACGTCTGTAATGAGGACATGAAATAACGCTGCTCCCACAACGGGCCCCGGCGTAATAGCACTTGTTATGGAACAGTGAGCCACAATTCTTTGGACAAGACCACACAGTATTTTTAGACTCACCAGAATTTTACTACCAAACCCCTTATTTCTTCAATGTCTATCTGATAAGTGTTGCTGAATTCTCCAAGTCATAGTGAAGTATAGGCTCAGGATGGGGGAAACAGTTGTCACCTAGGCTATAAGTTGGCAGAGACTTCAGTGTGGAGTCCACAAAGGGATTTCTTATTAGTGGAATATGGATACATTAATATGATGCTATTATCAAGGTTTTTGATGCATAATTTATTTTCTGCTGATATCCTTAGGTAGAAACAAAATAGTCGTAGTCTCTGTTGTTTTTCTCCTGTGCAGGCAGCAGAGTCTCAAGAGGACCTTAATGCTTTAGTCTAACTAAAATCTCCAGGCTTAAGCTATGGACATCTGTGCGAAATGTAAATGCCTAGTATAATAGAAGTGAAATTAGATTATATAATTGTCCATCATTAAACTGAGAGAAACTATTAAAACACGTAAGAAATTAAAAAAAAACCCTAATAATTTGAACAAATATATGCTGTGAGATATAATTGCTTTGATAAATGAATATTACTAGAATATATCCTATTAAAATATGAAGCAAACTGAGTGCAAAAATGTATGTTTACTTGCTGATTAATGTATTTTAATAGTAACTACTTAATGTGGATTAACCTTTCCTTAGGAAAGCATGGACAAATGCAAAATAAAACTAGAGTGATGATTTAAATTAAGGCCATTTTCTGCAGACTGAAATACTTGTTATTAAAATTGATGATTTGGATAATTTTGATTTAAATATTCCTGCTTTGCTTTGTCATCATCAGCTGTGGCCTTTAAATACACTCTCACAGTATGAGATTACTTTCCTATCAGCTTCACAAACTGCGGTTCGGTTCCACTGGTTCAAAGTAGATATGTGAGTCTTCCCTAAGTATTTAAGATTACATGAAGCAGTGCCCTGGGCTATCAGATTAATCTTCAGGGTCAGGTGTACAAAAGGTCACTTACCACTGTTAAACAACTACACAGAGCTTTGTAGAGATCTTGCTGCAACAACATGGAACCATCCACATAAACAAAATAAATGTACAGTACTCCTGGCTCCAAGAGGATGTATGTGACATTGTAGGTAAACTAGATTTGGAAGATTTCTCCAATCAAAATGGAAACTGTGCTTCACACTCTTCCTTGTACACATCCAGTCCACCCAGACTGTCATCTCACTGAATACAGCTTTTTCTTGACTTCTTTTTTGCTGATGAGAACCGGAAATCATTATTTTTTTATTTATCTCTGAGGTTCTTCAAAAGTGTAACTTGGCAAACACAATTCCTTTTATTCTGCAAGATCCTTCACTATTACTCAATTTCCCACAAAGACTGAGGGAGTACAAAAGAAGAAACTTTTAGAATTGAATCTTTATGCATAAAAAATTTGTAGGATACAAAGCCTGACAAGATGTCTTAAATTTAACTTATAAAATGGAAACTGTGTAGCAAGAGTGAACTCACTGAGCAAAAAGGTAAAAATGCATTAAATTACAAAGCATCCTGACTATTACTGTCTCCTGATTAGCATTTTCAGAAGAGCTAACAACTACTGAGGAAAAGCTGAAACATGAGTAGTTAATCTTCTTAGCTATCTACTTGCCACTAAGACTTTTATTACAATGCAGAGAGGTCTGTAAAGCTCCTTTCCTCCATTAAAGACTAGAAAAATGTTAAATCAGAGAGGAAGATACATAAGGGAAACAGGATATTATCCCAGAATCTGTGTGTATACACAATTCAGCAAGATAGAAATATGACTAAGATTATCAGGCACAATGAAATCATAACTCTACATATTTCAAGACAATGACAAAGGAAAAAGATTCAGAGTAACAACAGCATATAGTTGGAGCATAAATTATATGACTCTATTATGCACTCTATATGCTTGATTATAAACATTTTACTAGAAACATATTGTAAAACTGCATCATTATAGATAATTTCAAATCTGAATGCAATTTTTTGAATTAAAGAACAGACAGTCTCAAAGGTATATTAGCATTTTCCAGAATTATATGATGCAATGCAGAACATTTTACACTGGTAGCAGGGGGAGGCTCAACCTGAAAGTATTTAGAAATCTAAAACCATAAATGCACACAAACAACTGGAAAAATGTCCAGAAAACATGGCAGGAAAAGGTAGCAACAACAGCTGAAGTACTTATCTGCAAGTACAATAGCTGAAGTATGTTGTCTGATTTTTTTCCCTCTCCTTCATCTTCCTAAAATCTATTTGATTTGAGTTGAATAAAATTAAGGCTGTAGGAGTGTTGTCTACCAGTTTAATTAGCACAGCACAGAGCTGGTCGTGTCCAGCTGTGCCATTTGTAGCTGTAGTGGAGAGCTCCTAGAGACTACAACTCTGATAGCCCTTAAAATGTGCTAAGGACTCTAAAAATGGGTGACAGGAGCTTGCGGGTGCTTTTGCTACGTATTTAATGTGGAGAAACAATTGAGCAGATACTAAAATGTCTGTTCTGAAAATACATAGAAGTTGTTGTTGGCTAATACTGCAGAAGAAAATTCCTCTTGAATAACATCTAGCTAGCACTGGGAGCCCAGCAGCATGCTGGAAAAGACTACTACATCTGCTAGCTACTCTGCTTTTTGAAGTTCTACCCTGTATTTGCTGTTCTCAAGTCCTTGCTCCCACTGTGTCTCTTCGGCTTTAAAATAAAAATTGTACTGACAATCTAACTTTCCCAGGCCAAGACCAGAAACTTTGTTGCCTGCACTTGGTCTGGGAATTTATTTCTCCAGCAGCATAAATGTATAATTACCCCTGTTACCCAGTTGCCCAAAACAGCTTTACCAGTTAAGAGGGAGGACTGATATGTTGCCAAGATGTGTCCTAGCTTTGTTAGGGCTGAGGGCAAGAAGGGAAAACTTAGTGTGTTCTCTCTCCCCTCTTGCTCTTTAGCTTAGCTATGGGTTTATTCTCCCCACTTTGTTTTTGCTGCAAGCCCTTAGAAATAATATTTTGTGTTCTGAGAGATGAAAGACGGAGGAATTTGAACAAACTGTGTAATCTAATCTCATGTACGGTTCTGTAGGTCACAGAATTTCACCTAAGTACTCTGTTAACACCACAGTAATGTCAGAGCAACCCTCATGGACTAGGATGGGGTACTGGTGCTCCAAGATGACTTATGGCCACAGAAGTGGTGTGGGAACCTTTGTCCTTTACTCAGAGAAGAGATTAGAAATAAACCCCAAGCACTAGTTCTTATCTATTTGGTTGTCTATTGTGTGATAGATAAATTTTCTAAATTTTCTATTTGGAATGAAAAGGAAGTCAAT
>WAAG01040639.1:4854-16525 GCA_013390105.1 Tichodroma muraria
GCTCGCCGCGCTTCCGCCGGCACCGCCCCGCCCGGCCCCGCCTCAGCCGCGCCGTGAGGGGCCGGAACGGCCCGGCCTCCGCGCCTGGTCCCGGGGCCCCGGGCTGGGCTCGGGGCACCGAGGGAGAGCGCTTGGTTTGTTCAGGGGCTGTGAGCGTTTCTGTCCTCTGACATCTGCGGGGTACTCGCTCCGGCCGTAAAGGGCACCCGTGGGCAAGTCTGCAGTCGGAAAAAGCTATACATTTAGTGCAACTAGAGGTAGATCCTGTTAAAAAGGGAGGTGAGGAGGGGATCGGTTAGCGGTTTTAGGCAATTTATCATATTAAGGAAAAAAAATAATTATTTAACCTTGCTGTGCAAAATACACGGTGTGCTGCGTGTGCCAGTATTTCTCACGAAGCTCAAAAACACTACAAAGGCTCAGGATTTTCTAAGTTGTGCTGCTTGTGTCTCCTCACCGTTGTGAAATTACTCCTCAGAAAGTGAAACATGTTTGTTACGGTAAAAACCCACACTTCGTGTTTGGGGTCGAATCAACACCTCAGAGCAAGAACTACAAATTGTTGCATAGTGAGATGCTTTTCTGTTTGGTGCAGGGACCAACACTATGGAACATTCAGTTGATATGGACAAAATATAGCCTATAAAAGTTAATGTTCTAATGGCGCTTAAAATTACTCAAACTGAGCAAAAACTGGTAATGGAACTGTGTGTGTCCTTAACTCTTAAGGTCATTGCTGTTACTCGTTTTACATTTTTATGAACAGACTGTGTACAAGAATATTTCCCTGGAGATATTTAAAAAACAGTAAATACGTTTCTTAGACATATGATTTGGAGATGGCAAATGCTGTTAACCCAGCACTGCCAAGTGCTGGGTTAACAGCTGGACATCACACACATCTTTCCCAACCTAGGCAACTCTGAGATTCTATGAAGTACAGTGTCAAGTACCAAGAAAGGACACAAGTCTAAAACAGAATCGTAACATATCAAACTCTCTTGCTGCATAGAACAACTTATTTTTTTTTAGATCCCCTTTAGAAATATGTTGAAATGTAAATGATTTTCAGATTCATATGTCAATACCTGAAAATACAATTTTCCTTTACCTCCACCCACTATTTCCATCTTGTTAGAATAAAAGAGATCATGCATCAGCTAAGAAAAGAGAAAGGGGACAATTGCCTTTTAGCTAGGAAAACAGTGTAGTACTGGAAAGTACTAGGGTGGCCTTATAAATATTCTGCTAATCCAGAATAGGGAGAAATCCATGTTGGATTTGGTTTGACTAACATATATGGTGCTCTATATCAATTTGTCTATGGCATATATTTGTCCACACATGTATCTATATATGAATATTATTACATTTAGTACATATTCTTGAATATACTGTGTATTTAAAAATAGAATACCGGTTTATACTGCTTGAAGAATGCCCCTTGCAGGTATCTCAGTGTGCCCTGGCCGGGGAAAGTGGCTGGGGACCCAGGCAAGGAGCTGTGAAGAGCCCTTTGGGGACCGGCAACACCAACCTGGGGGTGGCCGGTCAGAGCAAGGCTCTGCGGGACCTGATGAACAGCGAGGAGACCCCAGACCAAAATTCACCACTGGACCAAGAGCTGTGTGAAGTGTGGGTGCGCAGACCGTGAGGGAATAAAACTCCTGTGGTCTTTTTTTTGGGAGGGTCCTTCCTCAGAAGCACCCATCTGCACCACGATTAAATCACTTAAAGGTTAACAGCGCGTCTGGGACTCTGCTGTTTCCCGAAGAGCAGGCGGTGACATTGTGCCAGGAGCATTGGCCGGCTGTAGCCTGTAGTGGTAGCTCGGCAGAACAATGGCCATCACAAGGCACCTTTTGATCTACACGAATTAACTTTCCTGCGGCAATGTCCGGAAAATGGATTCCCAGATCACATGAATAATTGTTATGTTTGGAACGGCTGTGCACGGATGAGAAGTCAGCAGAGGGAAGCCGAACCGACGGTGACACTGGCGGTGGCTGGGGCCGAGCTCCAAAGCAGGAACCCTGGCGTTCTGCCCGCCCCGGCACCGCCCTGCCCGATCGCGGGGATTAATCTCCACAGAAGGAATCCCGGCGCTCCTTCTGCCTCGGCACCGCCCTGTCCTGTAAATAAATACTTCTTCAACGCCATCTAACTGTCCTCCTGTGGGGCTACTCCAGGTGTTTACCAAACACCCGTGGAGTCCGAGTGATTTGGCATTATAGGGAAGTGAGATGCCAAGGCTGAGGGAAGATAACGAGAAATGTGCTCAGCTGTAATATGTGTACTGGACATGATCCAAGTTGGGGGGACATGCAGGTGCCTTTGAAAGAATTGTTCTGGCCAGGTGAAAGGGAAAAAATTAATAGCAAAGCAGAAATGGCACAGCAAGCAGAAGGAAACAGGAACCCCTGGCCAGTGAATGACCTGAGTTGGAATGATAATACCATGGAGGACTGAAGCCTGCATGTGAGACGAGTTCAAGACCTGGTTGAAGCAATATTATCACGGGGAATAAAAGGTTAACTGGATTAAAATAATGGAATACAGACAGAGAATGGACAACAAGCCTAGAGATTTTTGGGGCTGCCTCCAACAGGTTTTACTAGAATATGGGGGAATGGCTTCATAAAACTTTAATGGTACACTTGCAATCAGTGTCTTTGTAGGTCAGGCAGCACCAGACAGCCAAAAGTATTTTAAGGAGCATATGCCAGGGTGGCAGGGAGTAAAAAACTACAGAAAATTCATATGTTGCAGTATTCGTGTGTGATGGGCAGAAGAAAAAACAGAGGGCAGAGCAAGTAGAGGAGAAAAGGGAAATTGGAGAAAGTGGAAAATCTGATAGCTGTTGCCTTGACAGGAAATCTCCAGGGGAGAAAATGAAAGAGAGGAAGACCAAATACAATTAGTGGACCTAAACCAGAAAGCAGAGACAGAGAATGAAGATGGAAATGGGGTTTTAGTATTGTGGAAATTTAAGGCATAGCAAAAGAGAACATCCTTTCCAACCAAGTGGGGGAGTAATTGTGCAAGGATAGATTGCCATGATGACTGGAGGCCAGCAATTCTACTGAATTTGAGGGAGCCATACAATTAGAAATATACAATTTGTAGAGAACACCCAGATCAACAGGGATATATAATATGTGGGGAGTGGGCGTTGTTGAATTTCTGGCAGATACAGGAGCCACATTATCTCTCTTACACTTTGCCCCAAGAGAGTTAGTAACAGACAGAGTATTCATACATGGAGCCACTAGGCAGGGAAAGAATTAAGTAAATCTGTATTATCAATGATGGAAAATAAGAGTATGCAGGGAAGATTTGTATTAGTAGAAGATTCTTTAGTGTGCTTGTTAGGGAGAGACCTACAGGCCTTAGATGCAGAATTGCATGTGTCACCAGAAAGAATGGATTTAATAATGGCACTGAGTTGATTACTGAGAGCTTCAAAAATGAATAAAAGATACAAGAAATATTGAAAGCTGCATTATCAGAGTTCTGGGGTAAGACAGGTGGGGAACTGTTGGTTTTAGCACAGCCCATGTGCCTTAAAACCAAGGCAGACATGTTGACATGTGAGACAATATCCTATTCCTCTGGAAGTTGGGAAAAATACCCAGGACCAGATAGACCAATATTTAGACAAAGGAATTTTAAAGCATGTGTGTCTGCATATAACATTCCTATATTGCCTGTAAACCAGAATAGGTTAGATGAAGACCCTTGGTACAGGATTTGTGAGTGCAGGATTTGTGGGTGATTAACCAACATGCAGTGACCCCTCACCCAGTGGTGCCAGGTCCCTTGACTATACTTTTGCAAATACTACTTAAAGATGGCTATTTTATTATAAATAATTTAACAGCTGGCTTTTTCAGCATTTCAATAGATGAAGGAAGTCAACCTTTGTTTGCCTTCAAATGGTACTGTTGACACAGTATATTTTGTAGATGCAAAAAGAGCATGTAAGAGCAGAGTATGCTCAATGATATCAGCACATGCCATCCAAAATACAGGAGATACCTCCTTCCTGGAGATGAAATTTTAATTAAGGTATTCTCTAGAAAATCCAAGTTAGCACCAAAATGAGAAGGCCATATACTTTCCACTATATCCTTATTTTGCTGTTTAAAGTTTTGCTGTTTAAGTTTTAGGTAAGGAAAACTGGATACACTATTCTCACATCAAATGAAGAGTAGGTGATCAGTCAGTTGATAAGTAAAAGACTTCTGAGAATCCTTGGTGATTTTGTATTTGCAATCATTTGAGTATTTGTGCACAGGAATCCACGAATTTGTATTTTGTACTATGGTAATCTTGGTAGCTTTAATTTTGTTATGTTTGTTACTGGTAATAATGCTGTATGTAAAGGCAGTGGTCAAATTCCTTTTTCCTTTTCCTTTCAGTATATTAGCAGGAGGATTGTTGAGCAATACACCCAGTTCAGGTTGCTTGGTGTGTGACATGCTCACTCTGCCCTGGACAGCTGGAACCACAAGCAAGGACCTGTGAAGGAGCACTGACCTTCATGCAAGCACTGACCTTTGTTATGCCCTTACAAAGGACATGTGGACCTGCAACACCAGCCAGGCAGGGATGGTCAGTCACCCAGAGACTCTGCAGGACCCAGTGAACAATGAGAAGACCCCAGACCAAAACCTGCCATTGGATCAAGAGGTGCTTGAATCACGGGTGCACAGACTGTGAGGGTATAAAACCCCAGTGATCTTTTCGTTGGGGGTCCTTCCCCAGAGGCACCCAGCTCTGTAAGTTGCTGCACCACAATTAAATTACTTGAAAGGAATAGGACATCTGGGACTCTGCTATGGGAAACTTGGGGTCAAGCTGATGAGGGGAGCTTAGATCTGAGTGTGGGGTGTCAGGTCACTGGATCTACTTGCTGCAAAGAGGCTTCTGTCCCAGCATTAAAATCAGGAGTGGTATAAGTGGGACTCCCAGATTGCCATCAGAAGGGTCAAATGGGAGAGTTTTCTTAGCATATAACCTTTTACATTTCTGGAGTTTTTTTCAGGATGTTAGAAATCACAGCAAAGTAAAAAAAAATCCTCTTTTTACCATACTAGGCACTATAATTAGATGTTCAGACATATGACACACTCTGTCGTTCAAGCAGGCTGAGCTCTCCTGTGTTTTAGGAGATTACAGACTTAAATCTTTCAGAAAAAAAGGTAGCTGAGGTTCCTTCTTTCCAGTTGAACTATCTGCAGTCAAAGGGTAGTCACTACAGGGATTCAGTGAAGTCTCTGCAGTGACCACTGGTTTTTGTCCAGGCTTCTGCCATATCTTTAGGAGTAACCATAAAGAATACAGAAGAAATACCAACAGCCAAATAAATACCTCGAGTCACCAAATGGACAGTGCTGAGTTGATTAAAGCTAGCCTTATTTGAACAACACAATATAACTGAACTCAAATTTACTCAGGAGTGGAGATTTTAGCACAGCCTAAGTATGAGGGAGTACATGTTTGAGAACAGCGGTACCAAAAATGCTGGGCAGATCATGCTGCAGGGCCAGCTAATGATTTTCCTCTGCTGCCATGAAGCCTGAAATAAATGAAAGCTATTAAGAAGAGCACTTCCATCGTTAGCAGCTGGTCACGGGCTCAATGCCCCAGTTCTGGCCTGTGGCGCTTGTTATCAGCCTGTGGTGAGAGCCTGTCCTGGGAACTGGAACTTTATGCCGAGACGGCTGTTATGAACTGGAGTTTAATGTGGGATAACAGCAAAGGCCTTGAAAATACTGAAAACAGAAGATCCAGCATTATAAACTAACTGATATCAAATTACTGCTTGAAAAAAACCACATCACAAGATATGGAGACTGCTTTGAGCCTATCAAAGGGAAGCAGCAGCTGAGCTAGAGAGGATCAGCCAAGCAGCAGGAGGCATTTGCTGAGACCTGAGAAAATGACACTCTCCGGTATCGCCAAGTGTGAGTACGGCCTAGGGGGTGGAGACTGAAGGCTGCTGGTGGATCAGAAATCCTCTTATAAAAGGAAAAAATATCTGAATTTGGGGAAATTGCCATCACGTGGACCTGCAGTCAAGACATCTCTGTGGGACTGCCAGGGCAGCATGTGTGCCACCTTCTCTCCCTGCCTGTATCTTCCCCTGCTCCAAGGGCCCTCCTATTCCTGCCTGCTCCCTGCCTGCTCGCACCAGGATCCCTGGTTCCTCAGGGGTCTCTTGATCTGCCAGCTCATCAGCTCAGCAGCATTTTCCCCTCCACAAATTCTGGTTTTCCTCTCTGATAGTCTTACAGCACCTAGCTTGAGCCTTCCTGCATGTAAGATCAGCTTATCTAGTTCCTGAGTAGAAAGGGTGGTTTAACAGATATGGTCATAATGAAACATAATGGTTAGAAGTTGAAAGGAAAAAAAGAAAGAACTGAAATCTGAGGTAACCAACTGTGAAGCACTTTATCTAGGATCTGATAAGTTTGCTGTCACACAGGTCTTTACTGTGAAATACTTCCTATGGAAATACTGAAAATACTGAAATACTTCCTATGGATATGTGTTAGCTCAGATCTAAGTTACAGACTTCATGCAAGCAGCATTTACTGACTCTCAGAATTCAAAGCAGTCTGAGTGGACTACCATAACGGCCCTTTCTGATATTAAAATTTATTACTTGATTAACCTGTTCTGTAGGAACTTGAGCCTCCCATTGAAATCAATGATAGCTGTAAGATGCTCTGTACTAAGCACAGTCTGTCTTACACACTGACAAAATTGAAACTTTCAGAATTAAGGTGTACTTTTGCAATGCAATTGAATATTGTCAAATTAGTCACTAACTTCATACCTGTGATATCAGCTGACTGATAATTAACCAGCTGCTGTGTCCCCTTTCTTTCATACTTCTTTTCTGGGGAGGAAAACATGCATGGCTATTTAAAGTACTGCACTTTGACATCATTTCTAGTATCATTCTCCCAGTGATGTCACAATATTTAGTAACACAAGGACATCAGGAAGTTAGTTTGTTTATTCATAAGTAAACTGGGGTGGGACTCCTGTTGCTTCTGCGACTCTCCAAAAATCTTGATTTTATCTCTTCAATTGCTAAGCCAATAAGCTGTTCAGCAGTTTTCATGACGGCAGTAAAGACTACCCAAATCCTTCTCAGCTAAATGATATAAAACATTGGTCAAGCAAAGAAGCTATCTTACTGCTTTTACATCAGCATGTATCTCATTCCCCTCCATTATCTACAAGATGTTTCTTGCAGAACATTAAAGTGAATTATAGGCTGGTTACAGCTGTACATGAAACTGTTGAAATGGCTTGTCGTTTTGCTAAGGTTTTGTTGAGAGTTTTCTGATTTACATGCTATATAGTCAATGAATCTGGATCACCTGAGCCCAGATACTGAAGCAAATGTAGTTAAACTCTCATTTTCTTTATGCCCTAAAACTGGCTGGCAGTAAGGTTTGCAACTAGTCTACAGGAATAGAGTATACATGACCTTACAATGAAGCCTCCACAGAACATAAAGCTGAATATGGCAAGTGCTGTTAGGCTCCTAAAATCTCCCAGCGTGGTATGTGTACTACAGACTTTCTGACAGTTCACTTATATCAGTAAAGGAACTCGCTGAGATTTTACTATTGTTTGTTTATGTTTGCCGGAAACAGCACTATCAGACTTTTGCAGTAGAACATCTGCAGCTCAGATTCTTCATCTGTGAAACTTTTCCAGTAATTTTTCCAAACAAATCTGACAAGATTCAGGACCCAATGTATATAAAATCATTTAACAAAATCTGTAATGGGTCATTTATCAGTTAAACAAAATAGTGGGGCTTATTTCTGGATTTGATATTTTTGAGCTTAAAAAGACCAATGTATTTATCTTTTCTATTTGTAAAATCAGAATTTGTAAGAAAATCTTAGGTTTTCTGTTAATGAACATAGATTCAGGGTCACTCACTCACAGTTGTCTTACTAATGCTGGGATACAGAGAAACCATGCCTGTGTTACCTGGAGATGTCCTTGGATTCTGTGAATATTGCTTTTGAGAAATGTGTCTGTTAGTGCTAGCACCTTTTTGCTGACCTCAGCAAATGTATTGTGAGCTTTGCAGTATTTTGCTTTCTTAAATTTTAGCAAGCTAGAATGCTGAGATTTCATAAAAACCCTAGAGTCTGGATTTTTAGGCAGTTTTCTTGGCTATATGAGTGAGACATGGTCTTTGCTTGACAAGAGGTGACTTGGATGCATTCTAGATGCTCAGAAACAACAAGCAAAAAGAAAAAGCCCAGCTGCAGCTCTTCACACTGCTTTTCAGGAGTGAAAAATATTTAAAATCGGATATTTGGGATTTCCAGTATGTAAGTACTGTTCCTTAATTCATTCAGAAGACACTGCCAATCAGGTTTCATAGGGTTAGCACTGGGTTTCATCACATTTTGCTGGTGTAATCCTGGAAAGAATTTTGGCCAATAATCCAGGCTCAGCTAAACCCCTTAAAGCTGCTGTCATTTTCACTATGCTCTTTTATTTTCACCTTGCTCTTTATTTACTTTCTACACTGTGGAGTTGCCAACAATAGCTCATCTTATTGTTGTAAAACAAGTAAAGAGAGTGTCACATGTTAAGCAGATTTTTTTTTATTTTTTTATTTTTGGCCAGGTAATCTTCCCATATCTCATGATAATGAAAGAAAAGACAAGAGTAACCCTAGATACTCCTTAAACTGCTAAAATGAGTAATGGGACAGTTACTGCAACCTCTGAGACTCTCAAAGTAGCATTCAATAGTAAGCATTCCAGCTAAAACTGCATTTTATTTGTACATAGACTTCAAGACAAATATATGACTAAATATTTGCACTGTGATTTGTGCCCTATAAATTCTTATATCAATAAAATACACTTATACCTTTGTACAATTTTTCAGCATATAGAAGTCTCTCCATCATTTCTAGCATACATAATCACTGTCACAGCTCAACCAAAAATATTTGTCTGTGTCAGACAACCTGCTGGCCAGGGATGAAGTACCAATCTAGGCCTATCCTCTAATCCCAACCCTGGACTGCCAGTACTGTCCATAGGGCTAGGTATTGGAGCCCACCTCTAGTGCTGTCATCTGCTGGGTACCCTGGGGAGGGGGGAAAGGAATCTACCTGAGTGCCCTAAGGACAAGGAAAAGACAAGCAGAAGATTTACAAAAGGAGTCTGGTGACATGGCACAGGGAAAGAAAAGGAAAGGGAAAACTCTCAGAGTTCTGAAAGGAGCTATAAAGGTGACTGTTGGTGTGAGATACGGCTTTGACAAGAGGAAGGAATGTCTGGAAGAAAAGTGTAGAGGTAATTGGAGAAAGAATGTTTTACAAAGGGAGAAGAATTTGAGGGTGGTAAAACACTGAAACAAGTTGCCCTGAGAGGTGGTAGATGGCCCATCCCTGGAAACATTCAAGGTCAGGTTGGACAAGGCCCTGAGCAGCCTGTTCTAGTGGATCACGTCCCTGCTCTTTGCAGGGTTTGGGCTCTATGACTTTTAAAGGTCCTTTCCAACCCAAACTATTCTATGATCCTATGGATTCTAAAATTGGGGGATGAACAATGGAACTAGGAGTAGTCAGAGAAGGAGGCAAAGAATCATTGATCCCTGCCATAGATAGGTGGAGTTAGGAGACATCTCTGGCAAGAAGCAAGGCTGCAAGAGAAAATTGGGGTAAGCTGAGTGAGAAACCAGAGAGGAGGACAAAGCAAGAGATAAACCAGGGTAAGGACTTGGAGTTGTAAATATAATACTGGGGCAGTGAAATGGTTAAAAGTGTCTAACAAAACAGATGGACAAACTCCAGAATTCTGCAGTGCAATCCCAAAGTGAGTGGTCCCCACAAATATTCTGATTGACATACAAAGACCTTGCTGCATACACTCCAAAGAAAATTATCACACTAGCTCCAACATTTACAAACAAAGAGTGGATTAAGTAGCTGAGTTTGACAACAGACTTTCTCCTCACATGGAGTGATTTACAACTGAATTGTGGAGAAGGATGAGATGGAGTAAGACAACAATTGATTTGAAATGAGAAAACTGTATTATTTGAAAAGGTGCAAAACACGTAAAGGACACAGCCCTTGGTAAATGAAGAAAGAATACGCTATACATTATGACTACAGGGCTGTAGGTACAAAAGCACTACTTTTAACATTTTCAAATGTCAACGCTGGTACTTAACATCAGCCATCATTTCATCCTTCTCTCAAACTGCTTCATGAATTTTTATCTCCAGATTGATAGAACGTATTAATGAGCAACCAGCAAGGGCTTTCTATACCTTTGCAGTGTATCATCTAGAAGAAAAGAGAAAATCCAACAGTTTCTTCAAATCCAAAGCAACAAAAACCCAAAGCTGATGTGTATTTCCATTCATCTTATTAAGCAGTTCACAAAAATAATTTTCCATAGTTACAAGCAAGTGATGCTTACAGAAACAAATGGCGTTATTACTTCTAAGTCAATTTCATTGGTTGTTTGGTTATGTTCTTTTCTTTTTTTTAGGAGGAAAGAAAGCTACTTTTAAAGCTTGAATATGTGGCAGAACTGAATTTTCCATTTCCTTGGAAATCCTAAACCAGTACTCCCAGTGGGAGTCTTTGTACTCCCAACTCTTCAATTTCCAACATATATTCCTCAGGAGTATGTTGGAGAATTGTATTAATTCTTGCTCTGTCATCTGTTACAGTAATGTGCCCAGAGACTTAGATTGCTGTTAAATGACAAGGACATAACAAAGAACATAGATGTGATACATTTCTTACAGAAGCTATTTGGGTTTTTTGTGATCTATAATAGATAGCATACTAGAGACCTCAAATGGCACAGCAGGTCATCTGGGAGGGGTTGTGGAAGGAAGGCAGAGCTGGAATTGTAACAGCTGCCTGCAGGAAATAAGAGAAGTGGAATCTATCCAAACTGCTATATGCACCATGAATCGGAGCACGATGCAGGGTCTTCCAGCTCTACAAGGAGAGAGCAAAATATTATAACTTAAGTGAGTTACATGATAGAAGATCAGAAAAAAAAAAATGGCATTGGCTTACAAAGCTGATGCAATCAAAAATAGAATTTGCAGATACAGTGAAGCAACTAAGACTCATTTCTTTTCCCCAGATAAAAGAACACAGTAATCTTATTTCAAGCTTTATGTGCAAACAATGTGCAGACTCCATATTTATTTGCTCTTCCTTCGGGGACCTACTTATAAAGATACTGCAATGGCATGAAATACACTCATTTTGTTGCACCTTTTTCAACTCCATGGGTATTGAAACTTGTTTGTAGTATTGGTAAAGATTTTTTTTTTTCTATTCAGTTGCTACCTTAATTGCACTATTTTGCATTCTTTCTCCTTGTTATAGGACCTGCATCTTTTCCTGACAGCCTTAATACTGATCAGTTGATAAGGATAAGCAAACCATGGCTCTGTTTTAACCTTCCCCAGAAGGATATTGGGTTTTGTATCGAAAAGCCATAATACTCTTATACTCTTTTGATGAAGCTCACAATAACTATTGATATGGTTCCCACATCTTTTCCATCAACTGGAGAATAATATTTGTTTCTGTTTTTCCCTTTACAATCTACATACTGATAAAATCTAGATAAAGGCA
>WAAG01040644.1:0-15382 GCA_013390105.1 Tichodroma muraria
AGTTTAATAAGTCCAAGTGCCAACCTGTTTTTTTGGTGTGTTGGTTTTTTGGGTTTTTTTTGTAATTGTAGAGTACTAAATTTTTTATAAGAGCCTGTGGCACCTGAAGCAGGAGAGAACCCTGTCAATGATCTAGGAGTTGTGGTCAGTGAGTAGCATGGCAGTTTCAAACTGAGCTAAATAAGAAAACTGCACAGTGTGCGTCTGTCTGTGCCAGCCAGCTGCCCACCAAAACAACATAAACCAATCGTTCCTCATGATGGACTGGTACATTTGTAAGCTGAGATACTAAGGACTGAGTGCTCACTTATCATCTCAAATACCTCTCAGCATTTCAAAATGCATGCGGTAAAAGAAAGAAAAATATGAATAGCAGACTATATATCATAAATACAATATAAAGTCACGAGACTTAAAAATTTACATTTTGGGTTTAATTATTGTGTTTTGAGGCTGTTGACCATTTGCTATTTTAAATAAGATGACTTGTAGAAGTATAAGGTAAGAAACCTCCTTTAAAGAAAAGTGTTTGAAATTGCTCATGTAGTTGTATGACTTCAGGAGCTAGCGGTAGAGTTAAAATACTAGTCAATTTCAAATCTTAGAGAAGTCAGTGGCAGTGTTCTCACTCTCACACCTGATACAACCATTGGAGATTTCACTTCATTTTATTTCAGTGTCAAATTTTGCACTGGCTGAATACTGAGAGTATTCTCAGGCTCATCTGCCCATTCCTCATTAATCCTCTCCACGTCCACCTCTCATATTCTCATATAAATGGTTTGGCCTCTCTGTCAGCCCCATTTTTCACTACATACACATTTCTCCAATGACACAGGCAGTTACAGGGTAGTTTACTCATGTAAAATTAGCAACTTTGTAAGGGTTCTCCTTGACTGGTTTCTGCATCCCTTTTAAAGTGTAATTCTTACATACCTCATGCAATTCTTTTTCCCTCTTTGTTCTTTCTCCTTTATTTGGGATGAAGAAGAAGGGATTTGTGTTTGGCTTACTGCTTTCTCTGTATGGTAAGAAATCAAACAAACATAAATCAATATGTATTAGAACTAACCAAACACTGGCTAAAAAACTTAAATTCCTTATTTTGTTTCTCTGTGAGTTTTATTTTCTGCGCTGTTGCCTAATCAGTTTCACAGGTTTATTTTTTGGTATGTCTTGATGAGAGACAGGAAAGATTTCTGTGTTTAGAAGTTATATATGTATTGGACCAGAGGTCAAGACAGTATTACATTCAACAGAATTCATTCAGGTATACTTATACTAGAAATTATTCTTTTAATCCATTAGTGAAAAATACATCCATGAAAAATTCCTGAGGATTATACAAAGATATCCTTTAATCTAAGTCTTTTTTCAGTATTTTCTGGTTTTTGCTGTCCACGGTGGGATTTGTAATGCATGAATCAACAGATAAAGTATGTTTCCTTGTGGCAGTAGTCATTTTTGTCTGTACGAGAACTTCCAAATTTTTGTGTGAGCGATAAGACTGTGACACAAAACCCTCTAAAGATTTATCTGAGCAATGGCTGTACTCATGAAAACAGGGTTTAGATTAGATATTAGAAAAAATGTCTTCACTGAAAGGGTGGTCAGGCATTGAAACAGGCTGTCCGGGGTAGTGGTGGAGTCACTTTTCCTGGAAGCATTGAAAAAAACCATGTGGTTAGAACAGATTAAAAATATCCTTATTGCCCTGCTGAATGGAAGAAGACAGGTTCAGCTAAATCTGGTGAAGCTAATAAGGCAGTGATGCAAAACAAATAGTTTCAGATTACATGCAGTCAAGTGAAATACAGGAAAATGTATATGGAGCAACCAGAAAATCAAGTCCTGTTTTTGGTGAATAAGGTAATATGAGTTAATCAGCTTTTTCTAATATGATCTACATATTCTATCACAGTTGTAAAGAGTGCATTTGAACAAAACTGTAATACAGGTTTTCATGGTTTGCTTCATTAGTTAAATAATTTCTTGGATGTGCAAGAGCTTTTCAAAACACATGTAACCCTGAAATCTGCTGTTCACTTGAAAGCAAGAGGAAATTGAACTTACTCTGAGTATGATTAAATCAAAATCATCATCTTGCAGTGGAACTCAAAATGCTGGGTGTGCATAGGCTGGGACTCTCAGCAGCCAGCATGCCCTGTACTGACGCATGCGAGCTTGGCTGGTGAAATGAAGATCAGTGTAGATAATAAAATGTGAAAATATAACTAACTGAGACATGCCTCTCAGGGGCCACATATTGGAAATAACTATGCTGACACATCTTGTTTAGATGGCTAGACTTGTGGAATTCACAATTGTTGATCTTACTTCCCCTAAGCCAGCTATACTGGACACTTCCCATCATTATCTAATAATGCAGCATTTGCCAAAGAAACAGGAGATGGCAATCATAAACATTTCCCATATACTGGGGTTTGAGCCACAGCTGTGGAGAGCAATATGATCCAGAGCATGACAGAGCACAGCAATTGGGAATGGGCAACTATGCTGCTCTGTACCAGGCTGGAGATGGGAATTGTAGAAAAGTTTGAAACAGAAAACCTAGCTATCCAATCCAATGGGTGGGATAAGGTAGTTCATTGTAGCATTTCCAGGTGCAAGACTAGATTTTTGCCCTCTCTTCTTCACTGCACCCCTGCTACCCTGCTCCAGAGCAGCAGCTGCTGCTGTGTGTGAGCAGCAAATCCTGAGCAGCAAATCTCTGGTTTCCTTCTGCTGTGAACTCCCTACTATCTCCCCCCGCTACACCCCCACAACACTGTCACTTTGTGGCTGCAGTAGGGATCTCTCTACTGGGATGGACACAAATGTGCATTTGGCAGCCTCTACTGCTGAAAGGGCCACTCTGTCTGCGATGAGTAGTGGGCAAGAAAATACGTTCTGTAGGTTGGTTTAAAGCCTTGGGTCAGCAGTTGGCCCATGCTGGGTTATGTCTGTCATAAAAAGTGTGACACATGGGATTCCAGTCCCTGTCATATTTCTGTCTTTTATCTAGCTGCTGTCCAATGTAAAAACCAGCAGGATTTCTCCTGTCTATTGTTTGAAACCTGATGAAGAATACTGCTGTATCTCCTGGTCAGGTTCTCAGTCTACTGCTTACCTATGTCTTCTGGGCATCTCTGAGTAGTCACCTGCTTACCCTGCACCCATGAAGTCTCTGCATCTTTCAGTCTTGGACCAGTTGCTGATTTTGTTGTGTTGCAGAAGGTGAACCAGTTAGATACAAAAGTGCATTGGAAGTCTCCTCGAAAAGTGTGTATCTGTATCATTAGTCTGTGTAAGAAATGTAGGCATTTGCACCACCCCTGTTGGAATAGTTGGAGGTTTTCTGCCAAAGGCAGGTATGGCAACTGAATGACCAACTGCTGCAGTGCCCTGGAAGAAAATACAGGATGTGCTCCTTTTTTGTAGAAATCAGATGCTTTAGGTGGCATAGAGACAACAGATGCATTTTCCCAGTGAGTCACTGAGCTTCCCAAAAGCCCCGCATCTCCAAGGCTTTCAGCTGAGGTGAAGCATATTACACTGCTCCCAGTACAGTCAAAACCTTAAAGGCTTAGTCAATCATAATTAATTAATGCTTGTGTTAGACTTAGAAGATATCTCACTAGATGAGCACTAAGTCTGTTCCTAATGATTTTAAATCTACGAAGCAAGTTCCTAAAACCCTTTGAAATTGGCAATTATAATGTTCTGTCTTACATGGGAAGGCTTTGATCACTCCAGAGCAAGAAATAAATGCATGACTTAAACTGGAGAGATACAGTGACAGAACAGCAGCAAACTGTGAAATACAGTGGTGTGGCAGAAAGCCAGAGGAAGATTTGCTGTTGCTCCTTCCAAAACTCAATTTGAAGTCATTTCAGTATTTCTGTGTTGCATAAATGACTGTGAAAGTCCTAGGAGGTCTGCAGCTGCATGTGCTTACAGTCTGAAGATAAGACTTAATTGAAGAATTTTTGCTTTTGTGTCTTGTTCATTTTTTTTTTTAATTCCGATGCAATTATAAGGCTACATTCTGACACAGCTCTAGAAGTGAACTTAATGAAAATCTGACTTGTTCTGTCACAGGTACTTAAATGTGATTAAAAAAAAAAAGGTGTTAAATATATCTGAAAGCCTGTTGTTTTCTGTTCAGCGATAGGAATGCTTTGCAGAGAAACTAACCAGCTCCAGTTTAGAAGCTTCATTTTTGCTGTGGTGTTTTCTGAGAGCAAAACGTGAAGTTTTCTTCTGTGCTTGAGTAATGTTGTTGGTTTAGCAATGCCATCCACAAAACTGTTTCCCTTATTCAATTTTTAATGGGATCATTAAAATTATGAAGGCTCTTAAACCTTATACCTTTTACATATAAAGCAGTCTGGTATTTGCTTGTAAACTTTTTACTCTTCCTCAAATAATTTTCAGTTATTAATGTGTAGAAGAGAGAAAATGAGAACATTTTAAGAAAATAAAAATATATTCTAAAAAGGCTTTGCTTTTAAGGATGTATGGGGTCTTCTTAAGATACTGTAGTGCTGTCACCTGCATATAATATGCACCTCTTGAAGGCATCTTCAGAAACATTTTACTTACTTTTATTAATTGTGTAATAAATTCTCCCTAGTGGCAGTTTGATAAAGTGAAAAATACTACAAGTTGCTTCTTAAAGGAGCAAATATTATTGTAATGGTTTTACATCATAATAAAATAAAGTTACATCCAAGTAAAATGAGGGGGAAAAGGTCTCTCGCTTTAATAGTCCATAAGCTTTCCACTGAGGGATTAAATGTTGGCACTGTGCCTATTGATGCAATACTAGTACACTTCAGAAATTTTACAAACATTTGGGAAATTTATAACTGTTTATTGGAAATACAGTCATTTAAAATACACAATGTATTTATTTCATTGCATGCAAATGTATTTGTTTTGTTGCATGCAAATGTATTTATTTTGTTGCATGCACAGATGAATCCTTTAACTGGGCTTTTATGTGTGTTGGATATTTATGCAAAAATGAGATCTCAGGTTAAACTGACATGTGGAGATGCCGTATAATCAGGGAATTGCTACCATTTATTATTTATGTGTTGACAACATTTACGTGCATCTGTCAGTGACCAGGGTTTCATTGCATAAGGTACCATATGAACACAGAGCAGGAATATGACACCTGCTCTAAAGAATATAGAAATAAAATAACAGACAGAAAGAGAAGCTGAGAGGACTGAGAAAATGGGTGTTACTGCTAAGAAAAAGTCAGATATTAGTATAAAAAGTAGTTAAGTTGGTGAAGCAGCAATTTGTCATCTTTTCTAGCTGTTCCTATGAGTACCAATTTTCAAAGAGGTATTGAAGGGGTCTGTGTCAGTTCTACATCTGTAAGGCAGAGGTAGTAATACTTTACTCAATGGTATTTTGTGTGAACAAGAGTATGTTCACATTTCTGAAGCTCTTTCAAGAGTGAAAAGGTTGGCTCAAAGTCATAGGTTATAGGGCAGTGTCCCAGTGTGAGGAGGTGGTGCAGGGAGCCTTTGCAGCCTCTGAGGATCCAAGGCATGTGTGAAGACAGCTCCGTTTGCAGTTCCCTGGAGTCCCTGGTGCAGCCTCTTGTGTGCTGCGTCAGCCCCAGGCAATGCTTTGAGGTGAGGAGAACCATTCACTTGGAGACCTCCTGTGTCCTGATGGTTCAATAGGAAGCTGAAAATCATGAGACCTTGGAACTGAACCTGGCAGTATCAACTCGAGCACGTCATTTTACCTTCTTTGCTTGTTTGCCTTCTGCAAAGCTGAGATGATATACCCATACTTTCTGACATTGGTTCAGGAGCAGGAGTACTGCATACATACGAGGTGCAGACATAGGACAGTGTGCACACGGGCATGTGAGCAGCGGAGGTGTGCTGCTTTGGGTGAAAAAGGGGGCCCTTTCAGCTTGTGCACAGCCTTCCTAATGGTGTATGACTTCACTTAGGGGAGACTGCATGAACATTTACACCTGAAAACATGAGTAAAAGCAGCTGATCTGAACATTTATCTTGTGGTGGATTGTCTCTGATCATAATCCTAAATAGGGGTTCTCACCCTGTGTGCCCCACTGTTACCCAGAAACTATGGGCTGCAACAAGATCTCATACCTCATGGTCCCTGAATGTCAGCATGGAGAAATGTGGGAATATCAGGTAGGTATTTTCTGTGTAAACAATGCTTTAACATCTCACAAAAGGAACAATTATACTGAATGGGGGTACTACTGATGTTTTTTATCTAATTGCTGAAATTTTGTGTTCGTATGAAGTGTGGTAGTATAGTTATAACATACTGAAAAGTTGGGTTTTCCTCATGTGTAGCAGTCAGTAAAGCTTGGGTCCATGTGTCGTGTTTGACGATAATAAAAATAATGGTACTATTTATCCTGTGTCGTTTGTCTTCAGGTATCATTCATTCTTCATGCTACAGAGGTAGTATGTGAGCTCAGGATATAGGGGTGGTGGCTGTTGGAAGCTATTTTCCATTAGCTGCCATTTCAGTTCCACAGAGTCTTGCAAAATGTTTTCTAGGTGGCCCCTGGTGCTGAATGAATGGGCACAGCTTTTCACTCTTATGCCCTCCATACTGCCTCTTCATAGGTCACTCTGCACGCTTCCATGTTTGCTGCAGTTACCACGCTGCAGTGTCCTCACACATTCCTGTCTGCAATTCTGACTCCAGGGAGGTGATGCTCTGTATCCATTTGTTACTTGTACTTCAGAAAAAAATGTTGACTTCTAATTTGTGACCATAAGGCCAAGTACTGGCATGGAAAAACGTTTTAAATTGCACAGGTGCAGTGGATAAAAACCCTACATTTCTTTGTATTCTCTCTTTTAAAAAACAGCATATGTTAAAAAATTAATTGAAGGACGATTCCAGATTTCTGATGTCTTATGGCAAATGATAACTTACGAGGGGAAAAACAGTAAGAAAAGTGGTGGGTCCTAGTAACAAGAGGAAGAGACTTAATGGTAGTTTCCAGAGTTTTTACTCTAAAGCTCATGGAAATCCCAGAGAGACTGAGAGAGTACATGAAAGAAAAGAACAGCAAAAGAAAACAAAAATAAAGGGAGAGACAGGAAGGAGGAAGTGAAGAAGGGAGGGAGAAAAGGAGGAGCAGTGATGGATTTGAGGAAGGAAGAGATACCACCTCCTGCCTGCTTACCCACGCTTCCACACTGCCTTGGCCTTTGAGGGTGGCCTTCAGCCCCTCCTCTCCTCTCCCTCCTCACAGGGAACCTTATGCACTCCCCTTCCCCTCCTTCTCTTTCTCAGCCCCGCATCTGGATGTGAACCAGATTCCCTTCAGAGAACCCTAGCCTTCTAGAAGCATGAACAGTTCTTGTCTGAGGGTAGGAGGGAGTACTGCAAAGCAGATTCTGGGTAATTGTCACTCACTGCCTGCGGCAAGCATCCATATCTGAGATTATAATATAAATTCTATTTATACAATGTACAGTCTCAATGCAGCTCAAGTTCTGTGGGTTTGTTGGAAATATTACAATAGTTAGTTAATATACAATAGTAAATTATTATAATAGTTGTTAAAAACTGAGTGTTGACAGTGCTATTCAGGCTGTAATGACCACTGTAACTTAAAAACCTCCAAGGAGCTTTATTGTTTTCAAAAGATAAATGTGTGTTCTTAGGCTGAAAGGTAATTTGGTTGCAGTAATACATTTCATTTATAATGAATACATCCCAAACTAATGCTGCCTCCTTGAACATTACGCAAACCCAGGATTTGAGGGTAAAACTCACTGCTCCTAAGCGTGGCACACTGCTGCCTCTATGGACAGGACACAGGTGTGTGTTACAGATTAAACAGGGACTGCTGGTATTCACCAAAATGTACAGACCTTTGGTAGTAACCCTTTGTGAGGAAACATTTGAAGGGGAGTTAAAAGCCTTGGACTTGTAAGGACCATGTTGGGAGGAGTTTTAGCGTGCAACAGGGAACAGACAGGCTGGCATGCCAGTAAGTTTTGTAAGTTTAAGTTTTTTTCAGGGAAATAATATTTAGAAATAAGTTTCAGCTAAATTTCACAATTATTTTAATTGGAGAAAACAGCTCTAAATTCTTTTTGATGCAATAACTATGATGAGTACTATTTTAAGGTTCCACCCAAGGCTGTAGTCAGGAAAGAACATGTGCTTGACTGGGTTGCATTCCCTCTATACAATTAAACTGATGTTCTACTTGCAGCTCTAAAGAGAAAATATCCATTCTTTTTCCTCCATGCCAGAATTCTGTGATGACTGTGATGAGTATCCTAGTTTTCCATGGAAAAAAATCAAAAGAGAAACAAATTGTAATTACCTATGGAAAAACAAAACTAAGTGAAGAAAGAAAGTGGTAGGAGAAAAGGCATACTAGTGCAAATCTTGATTAAAAAAAAAAATTCTTATGCTCAGTTCTAAAGTGTGTCCATAATATTTTTGATGTACATCTACTAGGCAATACTATTTTCTGATGTACATTGTACAACAAATAAATTTCTAAGAGCAGGGCAATATTGGGGTGTTGTGGTTTAACCCCAGCCAGCACTAAGCTCCATGCAGCTGCTTGCTCACTCCCCCATCAGCAGGATCATGGACAATCAGAAGGATAAAAGTGAGAAAACTCATGGGTTGAGGTAAAGACAGATTAATAAGGAAACCAAAAGCCCCACTCACAAGCAAGGCTAAGCAAGGAATTTTTCCCACCTTTCCCACGTGCAGGCCAATGTTCAGCCATCCCCAGGAGAACAGGGCTCCATCACACGTAATGGTAACTTGGGAAAACAAATGCCATCACTCCAAACATTCCTCCCTTCTTTCTTCTTCCCCCCACTTTGTATACTGAGCATGATGTCATAAGGTCTGGAACATCCCTTTGGTCAGCTGGGATCACCTCCTCTGACTGTGTCTCTTCCCAGCGTTCCATGCACCCCCAACTTCCTTACAAGCCTGGCCATACAAATAGAAGAGGCCTTGGCTCTGTGCAAGCCCTGTCCAGCAACAACAAAAACACCTCTGTATTATCAACCCTATGTTCAGCACAAATCCAAAACCCAGCCCCATACCAGCAACTGTGAGGAAAATTAACTCTAGCCCAGCCAAAACTAGGACACATGGTAAGAGCTAATATCCAAGAACTACTCCTGCATTTAAGTGACTTGCATGCTGCTGAGAAGGAAATTAAAAAAAGGTTAATTGCTGCAAATGACCATATAGCAAGCTAAATTTCAAGAAGAGGATTGATTCCACTTACAGATGATCATCATGCTTTCTTTAATGTAGAAAAATAGCTAAAAAATGGCCAGAAATGTGGAGTAGTCAGTGTTTGCATGAGAATGACCTATTCAGCATACATAGTGTGCAGTGTAGCCTCTCAAGAACTATAAACATAAAAGTACATATTAAGATACCAATAAAATAAAAAAAACTTTTTTCCTACCGTTATATTCTTTCATTGCCTTTCCTTTGAGTGCAAATATGGAATATATAAGAAATCATGCACATTTTATTGAACTAATAAAATTTGATCCTAATATAAATGCACTAGTATATTGCCTGTATAAGAGCAGTGAGCCCATTTTTTTGGCAATAAGCCAGGCACTGCTGGATAAATTAAAATGCAACCCTTTCATCACTGCTTGATTTAGCAATTAGTTGACATCAAACTAGGAAACATGCACCAGGCAGAGTACAGAATGTGATTTCTTCATAATAATATTCTAAACTCTTTTATTGCATATCTATATAGTAGGCAGAATTAATGCTGATATGATTTCCTCTATTTACTAAAAAAAAATCCATAGTCATGTTAAATTGTTACTTTGCAGTTACATTCAGAATAGATAAGATATTCCTTCACCCTTAGACTAATTATGACAAAATTAATAATGATAAGCCTTGAGAAAATAAGTGTGTGACAATTAATAAAAAAGTGGGTTAGATATGAGGGAGTTTGTTTTGTTGATGATGACAGGGCTCAGGCTATAAGTCACCACAATAAGAGGAGTATGCTGAGAAAAGACAACCATAAAGATAAAGGTAAATTACAAAAACCAAATGAGACTCTAGGGACTATGAAGATAACGATGTAAATCAAATCTGAGATGTGGGCTGAGGCACAAAAGTATAGGTGAAAAGCAAAGCTTCGATTTGATACAAGAAAAAGGAAATGTTTGAGAAATGATCTGTAAGTTATATGTGGCCTCAGAGAACAATTCATCCATCATTCAGTTAAATGCTGACAGCTTGTTTTCCCTGGGGAGTTAATTTGATGGCAACCACCTGCCCTTAGCTGTCATTTTTGTGGGAGCAGAGAAGCTTATTCCTACCACAATCAGGCTTTTTGCACTCAGCTGACACCCAGCATGCACACAAATAGGTGTCTGCCACTCTGGGATAGAGAGGGCCACCAAGAGTGGACCAGACAAATCAATGTGGCCTTTAAGGTCAGCTCTTGGCCCCAGGAAGGGGATCTGAAAGCTTTGACAGCTGAGCCATCCCTCAGCCACTGCCAGCATTGGTTCATCAGTGACGCAGGAGCCTGCCCCAGCAGCACGTGTAGGTATGAGCACCAGGCTGGGCACCCTGCACCAGGCTGGCCTTTGTGTGGTAAGTGTATGGGAACAGCTTATAAAGAGGAATTAAAACATTAGAAATCTGGAAATAGGTGTACATGAAGTAAAAATTGGCAGGAAGGTTAAATGGACAGCTTAAACTTTCAAGCTGCAAAATGAAGCAAAATTAACAGGAAAAATTAGGGAAAAAAAAGGAAGGAAAGAAGAAAGAAAATAAACTAGAAGACAGCAGAGTGAACATGGGGTCCTATTCTGAATTAACAAAGAACTATTTTCAGAAGACTTCTGTGGTTTTTTTTTCCCCAAAAGCTTGGGGTTTTTTTATAACTTTAAGCTTCACATACATGCTATAGTTTTGATTCCTTTTTTTCTGGAAAGAGATTAAACACTTGCGTCCTCTTTTGGAAAGGCATGATGATTTTGTTTTGATCTTCAGCCCAGAAGTAAGTTTTACCAATGAAGAAATAAGAATGGGCGGATACACTATCTGGTCTTCTGCATGTTGGCCTCAAAAGCTAATTGGTTCAGGTATTTATAAAAAGCCACAATCCTTTCATAATGCTGCAATCTCCTATGAAATCCAAGATACATTTACATAAAATTTAGAATTTACAGTAGAAGTCTAGACCATCCTTAGTTTTTTTCTTTCTAATCTCAGATGTAAGATGTGTTTGATTGGTGATGTGATGGGCCCTTTCCCATATTGTGTCTCAGAGTACAAGAAAAAGGAGAGTAAATGCTTATCCATATATTGTAACCATTCAGGGACCAAAGATGCTCCTTTGGGATGAAGATTATAACTCCTTTTCTAATGCAGACTTTGATACAGTTATCTATTTCTTGTTGAATTCAGTTACCTATAATATGTGCCTCCAGAGAATTTTAAAAAGGCACTGCTTGCACAAGTTGTATGTAGCCAGCACACCCCCAAGAGATGTGCCTTACTTTTCTAAAGAGATCTTTTACTTCCTGCTTTTTTCATATGCCAGTCTCTTAAAGTGGGTGGTGGGTGGGGGAAGTTTAATTTCTCATTTTAGTTTCTTATTTTGCTTTGGCATACTTATGCAGAAACCTGTGCTTTGGAAATGGACAGTACTCTTCATCACAAATTATATATAACTTCAAATAGTCAACATTTGGAGCTTGAAAAATTTACATTTCCTATAAATGAAACCATATATAATTTATAAAATGCTTTTTCACAGAAAAACTATTTTCTTTTTTATGGAAGGACTTACTTTGATGTAAGTCCCTTGAAGCTGATGGTAAAACTGAAGTTATGAGTTAATGATATGTAGTACCAGAGAATATTGTCTGAAGTATTGAATGCTGAATTGCAGAAAGCTGTGTATGAAATACATTTATTATTAGTGATATGGTATTGATGGACCAAAGAAAGATCATCTTTTTTCAGATGACTGTCAAGCTACTCAATTTCTTTCCAGATTCATTTTCAGAGTAGAACTTAAGGTACAACTTCAAGATCACCATTGAAACCCCAGACAGATGTTACTACTATATATATATGCATGAGTGATTATTGGTGTCAGTTTAAGAATTCTAGAATTCTCTCACACACAGAATAAATGGTTGAACAATTTACTCAAAATAATCAATGCCTCTTACTAAATTTCCTATTTTCCTTTACTAAGAATTGTATTTTATTGTTTGGAAATCATTGCTTACCCTGTATCGGGATAAACAGATAATTTAGAGCATAAGAGGTGCCTTGCTTTAAAGGAAAATAGGGTAAGAGAAAAATTTCTTTCAGTTCATTTGTGGAAGTTGTGTTCAAGGTATTTGAATTGAAGACATTTTAGAGAATGAATTTTTTGTACTCTCAGATCATACCTGAACTTGATCTCATCAAAATCAGTGGCAACACTTCCTGTTTCTTTAATGGAGCTACAGTTTCTTGTGGAGAGGCTTGAGTATGTAAGGGAGACAAGAAGGAGCTTTACAATTAAAGCTGTTACATGTAACTGACTTAAAAGTATTCAGGATTGTCAAAGAAACTAGCAATTAACTCTGAACTCTGTAAAATTTCTATTCTTACATATAAAAGAGAGATCTCTTCAGTTTGTAATTATCTTTATGGGCTCTCAAAAGATAGGCTCCAGATAAAGAAAAGCATTTCCTTTCATTAAACCCTATGAGTACTTTAGGAAAGGTCTTTACTATGAAAATGTTGTTCATCTTAAAACCTCAGTTTGATTCTGTTGGGAAAAACCCCACAAATATGTATTTCAGTATTGAAAATTCCCCCGCTTGTGCATAGCAGAGTCATAGGAGAGGTTTTTTAGGAGCAGAAGCTGACGAAGAAGGTTTGGAAAGCAGCAGAGAGAGAGTTTTGTGGAGGGAAGACATGATGCCAGTTAGCCCATGATGGACTTAGAGGGGTGGGAGACTGAAGATTAATAAACTCAGAAATATAAACTGGAGCATTTTGGACACCCTGTGCATTCCTCAGTGCCTTTGGAGTAAGAGTTTGTTCAGGTAAGAAGCTGACCTTCATGCTACAACATACCCTTGACCAGAAGGTTAGCCCGACAGGACCAATCCAGATTCCTCATAAAGATCTGATATTCTCCTCAAGAGGTATGTGGAACCAGCAGATGTATTGCTGCTTTTCAGGGAAACATTTTGAAAAGGATTCATGTCATTTAAGTGCACAATATCCTACAGTGGGAGCCTTTTAATTTGGAAGTCTGGAATCTCCCCAACATCTCTTTTTTAAAAATTAATTCCTAATAATGACATATTAACACAGTTACAGTAAATCCAGTATCTGGCAGACCTTTTCGTGGCACCTCCTCTTTCAGAGTCCTTGAATGCAAAATTGCAGTCATGTCTTATAGACCAAAACTGATTTCATTGGTGTGCTTTAAACAAACAAACAAAAAACCACCAAAAAAAAAAATAATCTGAGGAGAGCGCAATGTTTGTAAGTCTAGTTATGGCAAGGTGAATCAAGCCAAACCGCATTGAGGACACCTCATTGGTCAAATGAAGGTATTGCATCTTCATGTTGGTTATGTCTGACAGATGTACTGCTGTGACTTGCAGAGTAATTTTTTGACATAGAAATTTCACTATTATGGCACAACAGAGTAGCATTTTTATTGTACATAGGATATTTTCAAACTGTTTAAGTTCTGTGGCTACTTAGTCTAAGGTAGCTGGATAGTGACTGTTTATTTAAAAGATCATTTTAAGCAGTTACTCAAAATATTTTTTTCTTACTGTTTAACTAATTTGCAGGTTTTTTACTGTAAACTCTATTTTAGGAGAAAAAAGTATGTATTATTTGAAACTCTCATCACAATATTCATGTCACTGAAAGCTTAGCTGCCTTTTTTCTCTGCAGACTTATGTAAATTTTCAGGGACCTTGTGTGAATGGAAGGAGTCTGAATTTGTGTCCATGGTAATCTGTTCAATGTGTAGAGGAAGTTACAATGGCCTTAGCCCATGAAAAGGATCAGTTGTTTTCATAGAAAGCAGTCAAGACATGCTTTGAATTCAGATAGTCAACTTAATCAGAGCTGCACTTTGTTTTGTAAAGGCTTCTCTTTGAAAGAGCTGAATGCTGGTCACCTGCTACAATCAAAATACATCATTCATCTATAAGGGGCATAAAAATTTAACAGTTAGCTGAAGAATGGATACATCCCTGAAACAAAGGGAGGAAAGTCCTGCAATAATTTAGAATCTCTACTTGGGCATGTAGAAGCATGAAAATGCCACAGCTGCCCGGGCTCATTACCTGCCTTCAGCCACGGGCAGCTGAGTGAGTTCATACTGTGTTTCTTTAGGAATGGGAATTCCATAGTGCTTGTCCTCGCTGACTTCTGTCTGTGGTGGGAGTCCTGCCTGGGTGGGACTGGCCACCACACCTGATAGGCAAGACAGAGGGGTTTGAGCAAATGTGGGAATTTATAGTCATATAGCAGCCATCAGAGAACATAAAAAGAATTCAAGTCTAGCCCTCCACCTCAGACAACACCTCAGGTTTTGCATGGTACAGCTTACAGCCCTGGTAAGAATAAAGTGATTGAAACTATATTTCTCTTCTGTCTTTACTAAAAGAAATCATGTAACATTTGGGATTTTTTTTCCCTACATTTAAATGAAATTATAGTACAAATATTAGAAGTATAATTAGGCAGCCTATGTTTATTTGGCTATTCAGCAGAAATTTGAAAGATTGAATAATACTTGTCTCAGCTTCATCTGTTTCAGCTAGTGAAAGTAAAAGATCCTTCTGCTTCATATCTTAATTAATCTGCTACAGAATATTTCCAGTGATTAATGGTAGATTTGTATTAGGGGTGGCTTGCTTTTGATGATAAGAAGGATGACAAGGTTAAAAATAGTAAATACAATAATGTAAGAAAATAAACAGTTTAGTGTCTATTATTCATGCAAGCTTTTTTTGCAGTATCTATCAAGTGCTACTTGAATGTTTGCCACGTTATCAATGTTAGCTAAATAAATTTGCCTTATCGTTGCATGAAGCTGCATTTAGAGAACATTGTAACTACATTTCTTGGCCTTGCTTGAAAATGTCATTACCCAACAGCTTTGTAGTGGGGAGAGGCAGATCTTTCAATGCAGAGCTCTGAATTAAGACAGCAAGGACACCTGGTACTTACTCCTAATCCAATTTAAGAGCTGTAAATTCACAGAATTATTTTCATAAGCACTACTTTGCCCTGTGCGTGTCCGCCAGTGGAGATGTTTGGACATTAAAACTGTAATAGG
>WAAG01040646.1:2325-12717 GCA_013390105.1 Tichodroma muraria
ATATAGTGTATTTTAATATAAAATGCTTTATTAGAAAATATTTTAATAGAAAATATTTTAGTTTCTTTTAATAACTCAGCTGAACTGAAATGATTTGTGCTTGCTGAGGTTGGGAGGGGGGGTTTCTATCTGTAAAAATGCAGAGAAAATTCAGTTTTATTCAGCATTATTTCAGCCTGGAATGGATAACTGAGGGAATAACACTGTGGATTTTCAGGGAAGTTTTAAGGGAGAGTCACTCTTGCCACAGAGCTTGTATTTATTTTAAAGGTTTTTAAGGAAGTGGTGGGATTTTAGTGAGAGGTTTGATCTGTTTTCAGCCGGGGCTTGTGATTTTTGGGATGGGAATGAACCTCTAAGTGAGACCTCCCTGCTCCAGTGGGTATGGAAGAAAATTCCTTAGAAAATTCCCTCCCCCAAAGATTCCGGGCTGATTCCAGCTTCACTCTCCACATGAAATCTGCTCACTGGAGCTGGAGGGGATTCAATAATTTTCAGATTTAATAATTTTCCTTGCACAAGAAAGATTTTTGCACAAAATGCTCATCCCAGAGGGGCAGGTGGAGGAACTTGTCTGGGTCCGGAACTGGACAGGGAATTTCCTGGATGGGCCACGAGGCCACCTTCAAACTGGATTTCCTCCTTTTTATTTTTTAAATCTCTTTTCCCTTTAATTCATTCCCATCTGTGCCCATGCTGGGTTCTTAATTCCCATTTGCAGCTTGGGAATTATCCCCATTAATGTCATTTTTTTTCCCCCTCATCCCTTTGGATGTGTCCCTGGGAAAGTGTCCCTTCCTTGCTGCTCACATGGAAACAATTCCTGAAGGGAATAAGGGATAATAAGGGACAATAAGAGATTAAAGGGACAGTAATAAGGGATAATAAGGGACAATATTTGGTAATATATTAATCACACTGCTATTTATAAGCTATAAATATAAAAACTAACAAATTATACTGTATCCAAAAGCAGTTAGAAGGAATTACAGATTGTGATTCTAAGTCCAAAATCTTTGTGATGAATAATAACTTGCAAAAAACAATATACAAATGCAAAAGCCAATATTTAAATCGTCATTTATAGCAATTTGTAGCTGGTTTCTAAATCCACCTCCCAGCCCCTCAGGAATTCTCTGGGTGGCACTGGAGGATTGAAAGCAGCAGAAATAGGAGCAGAAATTTGATCCTGGGGGGATATTCAATAAAGTAGGAGCAGGATTTGGTCCTGGAGGGATCTTCAATAAAGTAGGAGCAGGATTTGGTCCTGGGGGACCTTCACCGAGCCACTTTTGGGGCGTTTTTTTGGGGGTGGGATGTTCCAAAAGTGCAGCTCAAGAGATCTCCCGAAGGCAAGGAACAGCTCCAAGGGATTTCAGCTTCCCAGCTCCAACCATTCTGGGGGTAGAGGTGTCCCAAATTCAGGTGGAATTCCCACCTGGCTTGGCTGCGCTGGTTTTTACTGGTTTTACTGGTGGGGGGGTGTGGCCCGTCTGTTCCCCCCGCACTCCTCGGGGTTTATCCTCATTTCCACCACAGCTGGAGCAGGCGGGAGCTTCTATTTACGGCCTGCCTCTGCTTTTTCCCGTTGCCCAAAGCGAGCCACAGCCTTTAAAAAACAAAATGGGAATTTTTCAGATGGCTCTCGGCCTGGCTGAGCTTTTGGGGCCGTTGGGACGTTACTCACGGGACACAAATCACTGCGGATCCTCATCAAATTGTCACCGGCGCTGCAGACCCGCCGGGAGGGACCAAACTTCGGAAACCAAACATCCACGAGCCGGGGGAAAATCCCCTCTGGGGCTTTGTTTGGATGTGAAAGGTCCGAGAGGGATTCAGGGAAATTCAAGGCACCTTGAACCGGGTGCCTTGCAGCACTTTCCAGGGTCTGGCTGAGCATCCCGCTGCTTTTCCAGGAGTTCCTCCGTCCTGTCCTGTTGGAACCCCACGTTGGGCACCAATTTGTGTTTGTTTTGGTTTAGGGGAAATTTGGGAGAAAACCTTTAAAAGGTTTTTTTTTGGTTTTTTTTTTTTTAAGAAAATAAATTTAAGTGGTTTTTTTTGGTTTTTTTTAATTGGTTTGGGCAGAAATTTTATTAGAGAGAAATGGAAAAAACTGTTTATTTCACAGGTAAAGTACTTCTTAGAACAAAACAAAAAATTGAATAATATTAAATAAGAACAAAACAAAAAATTGAATAATATTAAATAACGAAAACTTTCCGTTGCTTTGAAGAGATGACAGATTCATCACGCTCCTGCCTCCGCGTTATCCTTACCCTGACACCTCCCAGGCACGTTTGTGGAAATAACTCATTTGATGGGAGCTGAGTGCTCGTTGCCAGGCAACGGAGCATCTCCAGCGGCTGATGCCGAGTCAGGAACGGCGTTTGAAAGGTCCCGGAGCCTTTGGAATATTTTGTGCTGGAGACGGGGAGGCGGGCTCGGCGGGCAGGCGCGGCGTGCCGCGGGGCAGGGAAGCGGTTTCGCTTTCCTGACCTCGGTTCTCTTGGGAATGAGGCAGAAAAATGGCCCAGGGATGGGGATGGCGGCAGCTGCTGTCCCCTCTGCCCGGCTGTCGCAGTGTCAGCGTCCCCGAGGCCTGGCTGGGGTGACAGATCGGCTCTGACGGGGGCCACGGGGAGGTGGCATCTGAGGACAGCTCGGTGCTGGTGAAGCCTTGGGGTTTTAGCTTTGCTATTTTTCATATATTTGTGATCCTTGCAGTTCTTTAGTGTAGAACTCTCAACTCCATGTGCAGTGGGAGCTCCTCTCTTCCCATTTTGGGCAGACACAGCAATTCCTCTCCAGGCCTGGGAATCAAGGGCACCTCGCTGCCCCAGGCCCTGAGAGATGTAAATAAAAGTGACTTGGGGGGCAGCAAACTTGGGGTAAATTCCTTCATTACCTGAAGCTGTAATTGGAAGATTAACCCCCAGTATGCAAATGGACCAAACTTATAAAAGTGTGAAAACTTTTCAGGATTTTCTGCTCGGTCTGGGCTGAGTTTTTATGAACATTTCAGGATTTCTGCTTGGTCTGGGCTGAGTTTTTATGAGCGTTTCAGGATTTCTGCTCGGTCTGGGCTGAGTTTTTATGAACATTTCAGGATTTCTGCTCAGTCTGGGCTGAGTTTTTATGAGCGTTTCAGGATTTCTGCTCAGTCTGGGCTGAATTTTCCTCCTGTGGAAAGGCTGGATTTGGGTCCATCCTGGCTCCTTGGGGGGTGGCAGCAGCAGCGTTGTTGTGAATCACCCCCTGCTTGATTTCCCACCTCAGCCCGACCCAAATATTGGGAATTTTTGGCACTCCTGAGGATGAACCCGCTGCTTTTCTTCTCATCAGCTGCCGGGGTGGGAAATACAGCACGTCCAGCTCCTTGTTACAAAACCAGGGATAAATAAATTCGGGATAACCCGTGGCTGCTCCTCACTAGGGCTCGGGGACTGACGGCCCTGAACTTCGGGATTTCGGCAGATTTGTCTCTTTTTGACGTTTTATTAAACGCAATAATTAAATGTAATTAAATTTTGTTAAACCTCATTTTGATATCTCCACCCTGATCCCAGAAATCCCGTCGGAGTCTGAGCCTCTCTCCTTTTTCCAGGACTTCTCCTACGATGACTCCAAGGTGGAATTCAACGTGGATGCCCCAAACGGGGTGGTGATGGAAGGTTACCTCTTCAAGAGAGCCAGCAATGCCTTCAAAACGTGGAACAGGTGAGAAATCATCCAAATTCCACCTGATCTGCGGGCTGAGACTCCGCACGCTTCCCTTCCAGTGAGGTCTTGGCAGCACTGGAAGGATTTTTGAGCTAAGCAGTTAAAAGATGAATCATTAAAACAATTGAAAGTGAGGTTGGTTTGATGGTTTTTGCATTTTTAGTGCTTTTTTTACAATGGAATAATGACCAGGATCCCCCTGAGGAAGAGAGGCCCCAGTGCATTTATAGCAGTTTTGAGGAATTCAAGTGTATTTATAGCAATTTGGAGGAATTAAAGTGCATTTGTAGCAGTTTAGGGAAATATCCCAACACAGGGAATGTTCCAGGAGGATCCAACCTGTCCACTTTGGGATGGGGAGATGTGAGAGTGGAAACGCCAACTGTGCTGCCAGGGATGGCTTTCAGTGCCATCTAAAATCGTAATTAAATGATTTTATCAATCATTGACGAGCCTGCCGTTAATAATTGATAAAAAATTCCATTTGGGAGCCTCTCTGGACCTGCCGGAGACCTGGAAAAGCGGGAGCAGAGGTTTCACCTTCCACCCCTGCTCGATGTTTGCGTGTTTGGTGTCCCCTGAGAGGGTCAGGAGTGGTCGTGCAAAGGGATTTCGACCTTTTCCTGGGATTTCCTGGTGCCCATATTCCCTCCTGTCACGTAGCAGGGGTTGAGACAATAATTAGGGATCTTTTAATTGGGCATAGGATCCACGCAGGGCATCCGGCAAGGCTTTGGAATAGATAAACTAAATAAATTAATTAATTGAATGCTTCAATGAACTGTTTGTGCACAGAAACTGCCTTTATTGGCATGGGGAAAAACAAAAAAAGAAAGGCTTGGAATTGGAGATTTCTGAAGGGGTCGGGTAAGAATTCCTTTCTCTTTGAAGGTTCCCCTGGGGCTGAGGAGGCAGGGGAAGGGAATTCCAGGGAATTTTGGTGCCATTCCGTGTCCCTCAGGCTCCCTGGCAGGGAAGGAGGGAGCAGCTCCAAGGCTCTGTTGGAGTCTCCATTAAAAATAATTTCATTTATTTAACAACCTGATCATCTCGAGGGAGAGCAAAGAAAACCATTCCCAGCAGGAAGAAAACACTGGAATACCCAAGCACAAGGAGCCATTCAGGGATTCCGCACTCTGCCAGCAAAAAAAACCCAGAATAAAAATCAGGGAAAATGAGGGAAAAGGGAATTCTCTGCCTTTTGTCACTGCTGAAATTATTAAACAGATAAAAGGATTTGACAGATGTGGGGGAAAACGGAAAAATCCAGGGGAGCAGAGGGTGTGGGAGCTGCTTTGGATGAGCTGAGGAGGTTCAGCAGGGTTGGAATATTTTTGGATTTTGGGAGGATTTTGCTGCTCCAGGGAGTGGGAGGTGCTGAGCACAGCGAGGAGGTGAGTGGGCTCCACGAGCTGGGAAAAGCTGGGAAAAGCTGGGTGTGGGTGGGAATGAAGACAGGGACAGGGCTGTGAGGACACTGCTGGGCTGGGGGAGGATTTCAGGAAGAAAACTGGGATTTTTTGGGGGGAGAAATCTCGGAGCCATTGAGGCTGATGTTATTCAGAGGTCAGGAGAAGCAGGAAGAGGAGGGTGTTCCCTCCAGGACTGGCACCCTTTGGAATGATCCACGAATTCCCAGGGAGTTTCTAGGAGAGAGGAATAATTCCAAGAGAAGGAATTCTTACCCAAGCCCTTCAGAAATCCCTAATCCCACGCCTTTTTTTTGTTTGTTTGTTTGTTTTCCATGCAAATAGAGGCGGTTTCTGTGCATAAATAGTTCGGTGACGCATTTAATTAATTTATTTATTCCGGAGCCTAATTAAAATGTTAGTTCTTAATGGAAAAGCCCTGCTGCTTTGCTGTCCTGACGTCTGTCCGTGTGTCTGTCCCCCCACAGGAGGTGGTTTTCCATCCAGAACAGCCAGCTGGTCTACCAGAAGAAGCTAAAGGTCAGTGAGGCTGCCCCAGGTGGCAGCAGGGAATTAACCACGTGGTTAATTAATTAACCAACTGCTTCATTAACCAACTGCCTGGCTGGGGAATCCTGCAGGGAGTGGGGTGGCAGGAGCAGGGATTTAGTGCAGAGGGGACAGCAAGGCCATGGGGTTGGAAAAGGGCATTATTATTTATTAAGTAACTATTTCTTTGCTCCAGGGTTGGAAAGGGCAGCAGATATTTATTAGATAAGTATTTATTAAGTAATATTAAGTAATATTAACTCCTTGGGCAGGAGTTTGAGGGGCTTGTACTTTGGGAGCTTGGGAAGGATTTTGAGGGGTTTGGGCAGGAGTTTGGAGGGTTTGGGCAGGATTTTGGGAGCTTGGGCAGGAGTTTGAGGGGTTTGAAGAGGAGTTTGGAGGGTTTGGGCAGGAGTTTGGAGGGTTTGGGCAGGATTTTGGGAGCTTGGGAAGGATTTTGAGGGGTTTGAAAAGGAATTAAGAGGGTTTGGGCAGGAGTTTGGAGGGTTTGGAAAGGAGGGACTTTGGGAGATGTGGGAAAGACTTTGGAGGGTCTGGCAGGAGTTTCCCAACTGTGCCCCAGCCCCAGGGAGCCCCTCCAGGCCCTGCTGTGTCCCCCCAGGACGTCCTGACCGTGGTGGTGGAGGACCTGAGGCTCTGCACGGTCAAACCCTGCGAGGACATCGAGAGGAGGTTTTGCTTCGAGGTCGTCTCCCCCACCAAGTGAGTTTGGGGCTCCCTCTGGGAGCTGGGCTGAGATTTGAGCAGGGGCTGCCCTGGGCTGCTGAACTTTGGCTGGGAGATTCCAGGATCCTTGGGGATTTCCTCAGACATCACCATAAGCTGGATCTGATTGTATAATTGTATGTATTGTATTGTTTAACACGTAACATATGCCATTGTATTATTTATGTTGATAATTTATACTTGAAATATAATGCCCAATTTTCTAGAATGCTCAGCTTTTAAAAACAGTTCCCAGACCTGCCTGGAGGGTTTGGATTGGGAACACCTCTGGCTGTCCAACCTTGTGGGGTGAATTTTTGCCTGAAGGGGTAGAAGAGGGAACAGCTCAAGCTTGCAGGGTTAATTTTTACCTGGAAGCTTTGGAGAGGGAACACTCCCAACTTTGCAGGGTTAATTTTTGCCTGAAGAGGTAAAGAGGGGACACCCTGAGCTTGCAGGGTTAATTTTACCTGGCAGCTTTGGAGAGGGAACACCCCAGCCCTGCAGGGTTAATTTTGGATGGAAGCTTTGGAGAGGGAACACCCCAACCCTGCAGGGTTAATTTTGGATGGAAGCTTTGGAGAGGGAACACCCCAACCCTGCAGGGTTAATTTTGGATGGAAGCTTTGGAGAGGGAACACCCCAACCCTGCAGGGTTAATTTTTGACGGAAGCTTTGGAGAGGGAACACCCCAACCCTGCAGGGTTAATTTTCACCTGGAACCCTTGGAGAGGGAACACCCCAACCCTGCAGGGTTAATTTTCACCTGGAACCCTTGGAGAGGGAACACCCCAACCCTGCAGGGTTAATTTTGGATGGAAGCTTTGGAGAGGGAACACCCCAACCCTGCAGGGTTAATTTTACCTGGAAGCTTTGGAGAGGGAACACCCCAACCCTGCAGGGTTAATTTCTGCCCCCTGAGGATGAAGAGGAGCAGCCTCACCCGAAGCCCGGCTGTGCTTTCGGCTCTCCCCACCCTTCCCTGCCCTTGCAGGAGCTGCATGCTGCAGGCAGACTCGGAGAAGCTGCGCCAGGCCTGGATCCAGGCTGTGCAAGCCAGCATCGCCTCTGCCTACCGGGAGAGCCCCGACAGCTACTACATCGAGGTGAGGGAAAATCCAGAATTCCCTGCTCCCCTCATCAGCTTCATGCCTTGGTGTGGCTGCCCGGAACAAGATTAAGAGAATAAAAGTGGGGATTTATTAAATATTCGATAGATACATCTTGGGCTGTCAGAAGGCTACACCTGAGATGGACGATGGCCACGATTTTTTCAGGCAATTACAAGTTTGATCCATTTGCATATTGGGGTTAATCTTCCAATTACAGCTTCAGGTAATGAAGGAATTTACCCCAAGTTTGCTGCCCCCAAGTCACTTTTATTTACATCTCTCAGGGCCTGGGGCAGCGAGGTGTCCTTGATTCCCAGGCCTGGAGAGGAATTGCTGTGTCTGCCCAAAATGGGAAGAGAGGAGCTCCCACTGCACATGGAGTTGAGAGTTCTACACTAAAGAACTGCAGGACCACAAACACATGAAAAATAGCAAAGCTAAAACCCCAAGGCATCATCCCCCCCTTTAAAGCCACTCCAAGACATCAGGCTAAGCCGAGTTTGCTCTCCTCCGGGTGTGTCAGAGGTGTTAATATCCTGATTTATTGCTTTTCCCTGCAGAGGCTGGACAGAACAGCCTCCCCCTCCACCAGCAGCATCGACTCGGCCACGGATTCCCGGGAGCGCGGCGGGAAAGGGGAAACAATCCTGCAGAGGGTGCAGAGCATCCCTGGGAATGACCAGTGCTGCGACTGTGGGCAGCCAGACCCTCGCTGGGCCAGCATCAACCTGGGCATCCTGCTGTGCATCGAGTGCTCCGGGATCCACAGGTGCTGCTGGACGGCGGGATTCCAGGGGAAAATCCCAGGGAAAATGGCCAGGGGTGGAGAGCAGGATTTGGGGGAAAATGGCCAGGGATGGAGAGCAGGATTTGGGGGAAAATGGCCAGGGATGGAGAGCAGGATCCTGAGGAAAATGGCCAGGGATGGAGAGCAGGATCCTGAGGAAAATGGCCAGGGATGGAGTGCAGGATTCAGGGAAAATGGCCAGGGATGGAGAGCAGGATTCCAGGGAAAATGGCCAGGGATGGAGAGAGCAGGATCCCGGGGAAAGTGGTGGAGCTGGAATTGCAGCTGCTGCAGTGTTTGTGCTGCTAGATCCCATAGGAATTGTCCCTGTGTGTTTTATCTGCACAACACCCCCTGGTTTAGCTCCACCTGCACAGAGAGATAATTAAGAACTGGGCCAACCTCGTTAGGGAAATTCCAGAACTGCAGTAATCTTTGGATTTTCTTCCTCTTGGCTGAACAGGAGCCTGGGTGTTCACTGCTCCAAGGTCCGATCCCTCACGCTGGATTCCTGGGAGCCGGAGCTGCTGAAAGTGAGTGCTGGGTTTTACCAGCCAGGGAGAAATGGTGGGATTCCAGGGATTCCCTGGAAGGGGGGAATTCTTCACCTGAGGCTTTAATCTTCCTGAATTTCACTTTCAGCTGATGTGTGAGCTGGGCAACAGCACCATGAACCAGATTTACGAGGCGCAGTGCGAGGAGCTGGGGCTGAAGAAACCAACAGCAGGGAGCTCCAGGTGAGCTGTGCCCCCAAATCCATGGAAAAGCAGGTTCAGGGATCCCCACAGCAACCCCGGTGCCCCAAAAATCCATGGAAAAGCAGGTTCAGGGATCCCCACAGCAACCCCGGTGCCCCAAAAATCCATGGAAAAGCAGGTTCAGGGATCCCCACAGCAACCCCGGTGCCCCAAAAATCCATGGAAAAGCAGGTTCAGGGATCCCCACAGCAACCCCGGTGCCCCAAAAATCCATGGAAAAGCAGGTTCAGGGATTCTCACAGCAATCCCGGTGCTCCCAAATCCACAGAGAACCAATGGATCCCTTTTCCCCCAGAGACCTCAAAATTCCTCATTTTAAGGTTTGATAAATGGGAATTTTGGGCTTTAGGTGGACGAAACGCCCCAGAGGAGCAGCAGCTCCATCCCCTCGTGGCTGCTTTGGCCAACCCGGTTCCCTCTGGAAAGGCAGGTGCAGAGGGCCGCAAATTCCTCACTTTAAGATTTGCCAAGAGGGAATTTTAGGCCCCGGGTGGACGAAACGCCCCAGAGGAGCAGCAGCTCCATCCCCTCGTGGCTGCTTTGGCCAACCCGGTTCCCTCTGGAAAGGCAGGTGCAGAGGGCCGCAAATTCCTCACTTTAAGATTTGCCAAGAGGGAATTTTAGGCCCCGGGTGGACGAAACGCCCCAGAGGAGCAGCAGCTCCGTCCCCTCGTGGCGGTTTTGGCCGGACTCTCCGAATTCTCACTGCGGCGCCGCCGCCCGCGCAGGCAGGACAAGGAGGCCTGGATCAAGGAGAAGTACGTGGAGAAGAAGTTCCTGAAGAAGCTGCCGGCCCGGGAGGCGCTGGCCGAGAGCGAGCGGAAGCCGCGCCGCTGGTGCCTCAAGAAGTGCCAGCGGCACGACAGCGGCTCCAGGGCGCCCGCGGCGCGCGGGAAGTTCCGCCAGGAACCCGGGAACGCCTGCCCGGCCCTGCTGTCCTCAGGTGGGCACCCCCGGGTCCCCTCCCCGGGTCCCCTCCCCGGGTCCCTGGGAGAGAGAGGCGAGGCCGGCCCTTGGGAATTTCTCCGGGTTTGGCGAAAGGGACGCCTCGGCGGGTGCTTGGCGAACCGCCAGAGGCGGCTTAGAAGAATTTGCTTGTTTTTTTGGTTACATGTTGTGAAGAGGTTTGTAAGAGAGCACCCAGCTGGCTGCAAATAATCCGCAAATAATCCGCAAATAATCCGAAAATAATCCTCCGATAATTCGCAAATAATCCTCCAATAATTCGCAAATAATCCTCCAATAATTCGCAAATAATCCTCCAATAATTCGCAAATAATCCTCCAATAATTCGCAAATAATCCTCAAGTAATTCGCAAATAATCCTC
>WAAG01040647.1:0-14749 GCA_013390105.1 Tichodroma muraria
AATAATAATAATAATAGTATTATCACCACCCCAAGATAACCTCCTAACAAAATCCATGATGCCAGAGGAGAGTATAGCCTCTGAACAGGCTGAGACAGATCAAAACCCATTCCATTCCATTCCATTCCATTCCATTCCATTCCATTCCATTCCCACTGCTTGTGAATCTTCCATTAAATTAACTATGCCGCTGCTTATGTCCTTTAAATGCAAAGTCTGAGCCTGACCATTCAAATGCCTTTGTCAACATTCAATTTTAGTCAGTTAATGAAATAATAAGATGTATTTCAAATGCTATATTAGGATTTGAAATCAGCGTCTTTGTTGATTACATATACAAACCATTCAATCAAAGAAAAAGATCATCTGGCATATTTTATTCCTGATTATAAGATGAAATATTAATTTCTAATTAAAATAGGAGATGGAAAATAATATATTGCTGCAGAAGATAAATAACAATTTCAAATAAGTAAAAGAAAGTATTGTGGTCATTTTGCAGGCGGGCTATACACAGTCCAGCATTTAAGGAGAACAAATTAATAATTATTTGTCAAGCTCTCATAATAATTGCTCTCTGTTTCAAAAAAATGCTGGAATCACCTCACATTCTGGAATCAACTCTCTTCTATGTTGTTTTTTTTTTAGAATGAATATGTAATTTAATGTTATGTCCTAACTATCTGAATTAGCTTAGATTCCTTTTAAGCCTAAACTGCTTCGACTTGATGGATTCCCAAGTCCAGAATCAATATCAGAGTTGTATCGATTTCCAGTTTAAAGCCTTGCGTGTCATGTTTGAGTGTTTGACCATAATAAGCCACTGCATTTCCATGTGATTTCCTGCTCAGTTCCATGAGCCTTCCAATATGGGACCACAGTATTTTAATCAGGGATGAACTTCCATAAGCTATAATGGCCGAACATTGATTATTTTTTTGATCTGCAAGTAGATGAAATATCTTTACAGCTTACTTGCTTCATGAGGCAGTTAATTCCAAATATTTTCATTAGAGTGTACATAGAAATGAATGTCCATATTTTTACTGTATTATGGCATTTTTAAGTATACTTCTGTTTTGGTGCATGACTGGAGCCATGAAAACAATGGCATATAAATACAAAAAGTCATGCCTCTTTTCAAACCATTTGAACTGATGATTACTTGGGAGTATAAGATACAGGAAATGATTTATTTCAAATAGGGGCAGTTATTTTCTTTTGTTGTTTCCCAGTCTACTAATTCCAAAGAACAAGAATTAAGATAATAGCCAAAATGAGGCAAACAAAAACTTCAAAACTTAGCATTTTTGGCAGGTTTTTATTATCTTGCTTCACTGTTGAACATTCTGTGAATTGTACTTCTCAAGCTGATTTCATTGAAGTATACACGCAAATATCACAGGTATGAATTTTTTTTAATGCTTTGAAGTAGGCTGAGGTTTTTTTACCTTGCACAGAGCTATACTTTGTAGATCCTTCCATTTCTATTTCTTTAAAAAACAGTCTTCATTGCAGAGCTATTTCATCAAAATCATTCAGCTAAAAGCTAGGAACAAGGGGAAGCAATGCTAATATATCCTACCAAGACTTTAACAGTTCATAGCAGTGGATGTGTACAGAAGGGGCTCCAAATGACAGTTTGCAGGTTTGTTTAGAGAGGAAGGAATCTCAGCGTATCATCCTCATACAGCCATAAATCCTATATTTTTTTGTAAGTAAAATTACTTATGAGGAATTTTAGCCTAGTAGAAGGAAACACAGAGGCTTCAGGCCATGTCATCCCCTACAGAAGCTTCACTAGGCTGATGAGCTTCTGCCTAGCCATCTGCCTCAAGTGAGTTTCTCCAGACCTGCACTTAACTGCACATCCCCCATACTTGAACTTGTGGAATTTCTCTGTATGTTACCTAGTTTCTTGCTCCTTTTCCTCTTGTTATACGTACTTTTTTGGACTTACATACTTGCAGCTTTTCAACTCTGTGATCATTTTCTTCAGCTCTCAGCGATAAGAGTTATAAATGCATGGAAAAAATCTGTGTAGATTGCAGAACCCGTGGTGTTGGAGAGCTACACCTTGCCAGGGGCAGCCTAATGAAGGAAGAGACAGCACTCTCCTGGGGCTCCTGGCATGCAGACAGCTGTGCTGTTAGCGTGGCCCTCAGATGGTGCATTATACATCCCTTCAAGTCCTTTCTTTTACTGCTAAACAACACAAGAGACAGAACAGGACATACGGATTTATGGAGAAGGGGAAAAGGAACATTTTCTCCAACACAGGCCTATTTTGCCCTCACCTGCCTCCCACTCCGGTGATGCAGTTCTGACAAAGCCGTGCTGGCAATTGCTGCAAAGGCCTCCAGCCTTCCTCCAGCCTTCCTCCAGCCTCTCCTGAAGGCAGATAGGGGCTGCAGCATTGTACACCAGCTGGAAGTGCTTGTGAAGTTGTAATATCTCACCCAGATATGTCGTGTCTGCTCACCCCTGCATCATCTTGTGGCATCAGGCATGCCCAATCTTCAGATTCACTTGAGGTTGCAGCCAGCCTTAGGACAATGATAGTCTTCTCATCCCCTGCTTAGCTTCTCTGGAAAAGGAGACAGAAAGGAGAAACTTCACAGAAAGGAGACTGTCTACTCTCCTGAACAAAGATGCATTACAACACATCTTTACCATCTCCCTCAGCATAAGCACGAGTTATGTTCATTGTCACTTGTTGCTCCTCCTGGAGTCATACAGTTGTGTGAGAGTCTGAATATCTGTGGGAAGAGGCAGAAAGAGCAGAGAAGGGAGCAAGACTCTAGTATCTGTTTAGCAAAGTCTGCAGACAAGGAAATTAAGGAGGAGTTAGATAAGTTTTCTTCTGTTTTGCTCCCAAATCATGTGGTAGACAGGTTGAACCCATGAATTCAGACTTGGCATAGGACTCGCAGCACAGCTGGGTCCCCTTTCTCCTGCCCTGTGCTTAGAGACTCTGACACTTGCTCTACATCTGATTAGTGAGTGAGTCAGTGACTTGTGCAGTCATTTCTCCTCATAACATTTCAGCTTCACTATGGCACTGTTGTATTTGTGTATGCCAGACCTGTTCCAGAGTCTTTGACACTAAGCTCTTAAAGCCCTAATGTGCTTACATAACATGATATGGAGAACGAAGAAAGTAAATTTAATTAGATCTTTTCCCCACTCCTTCTGACACACAGGGAGAGACAATAGGAAGACACTTCTTTTTGAACACAGGGGAATAACATAGCATACTCACAAAAGCATCAAGGAAACTGAAGACACTGGTGGTGTATAGTATATATAAAATGGGTACTAATCTTCTAAGGTTTAGGTGTTAGACATCTGAAATGAGGGAGAACCCGTACCTTGATGGCTGAATTCACATTCTGGTTTCTTTTAGCCATGGAGCTGACATCTGTAGAAGATATGCTGTTAAAAATAAATTAAAAAAACCCAAATCATTTAAATTCAATATCAACTTCATTTCATGAGAAGAAATTTCAGTGATTTGACTAACTTTGCTAGTGATAAAAAATAACCCCTTGCATAAAAATATTGCTGCAATTAGTGTCCTGTTAATGCCTTAGAGAATTCTAGTGCAAATTTTTGAGGAGCTTTTGCTGAACACCCAGCAAATGGGTGTTTCAAATGGGTGTTTATATTCTCTTCTCTCTAGTTTTATACAAGAATAGAAATACACTAAACCCAATTAAAAACCAACATTCACCAGATGTAACAAAGCAGTAATATCTGAGAGTCTCATAGATTTTACCACGCTCATAAAGAAAATAGCAGGGTATCTCAACTGGTAGCTGTAATTGTATCCTAGCTTTTCAGGGAAAAATACATCCAATGTAATTGTCTGAATTAAATCTTTTTGCTTGGGGAAATAAAAACCATTTGAAGAATGGAAGCAAAACCTTTCTGATTTAATGATATCCTGAAAACAAAGTATGAAACCCCCTGAACTTCATTTATTGCTTCATGAGTACTGTAAGATGTCAAATGTTTATCAGCATGTTTCAAAATCTGGCGTGCAACCCGCATATTGTAAAATATTCCCTCCTTTTAGCTTCCCCTGTGAACGCTCTGCTTCCTCTCTTGCCAAAAGGTGGAGAAACTTGCAGTTCTAGATAGAGAAATGCATTGCTTCCTGTAGAGTGGCGGCATGATGCTCAGGGGGAAGTTAAGGAAAGATATTTTCTTATATAACAATATAACAAACTTCCTCAGCCTTACCTTACAAATAGAGGAGCTCCATCCAGTCAAACAAATAGCTCTCATACAATGGGAATTGAGTTACCTGTTTCATCTCGTGCCTTTTTGATAGCTCTATCCTCCATGTATGGGATTCCTGTAAGGGGTCTCTCCTCTCTTTCTCAGTATTTAGCTGACTCTTGGACTTGCCTCCCTGCCGCAAAGATACAGATATCAAAGTGAGAAGTGAAGTGGTAACCCTTGCACACATCCTGTTCTGTTTAAAAACAGTATAGTAACTGGTTTTCTGGGAACTGAAGCCATAAAAGAAACAATAACTTACCATGATGGGATCATTAGTTATAGGTTGAATGAAACATTAATTATGAACTGTGAGAAATTTTTTCAGCCTATCATGAAAATTTCAGCTTATCAATTCTCTCTCATGAAAATTGCAAATGTTTTTTTAATTGAGAATAAAGCAAAGCCTTGTTTTTTTCTGAACATCTTTTGTCTTGGAAAATATGCTCCCCCCAGATAATTTTTCCACAAAATTTTGTGGAAAATTTTCACGTTAGCTTGCACATAGAGACAGCAAAGTCATTGAGAGAGCCCATGACAAGGGGAACTTGTGGCCCTGATCCACAATTACTTGTCCTAGTCATCAAATAATATTTCCTGGCCTTTTCTTCATAGGCAGTCAGCTACAGCTTGAAATGCCTTGGAAAGCAGGCAGTTATGTAGGAAAATAAAACTTCGGGAACTCTTGTTACTGTATATTTGATTGTCGGCTAGAAGAGGGATGGATGATGAAGGATGTTTTCATACAGAATAAATGACTTGTTGCCTGTGACTTGTTTTTGGACATAATGAGCACAGTAGCATGACCAATAGTTCACTTTTTACTTTTAAGATTTGCAGATTTCATTCTGCCATACAATATTAACAAACAGAATGTATTTATATCAAAAAGGTGATATGAAGAGGAAAAGACAAAAGATGCATAGGTTTTAAACACACCATCATTGTATTTATCACATCTAGAGACATTATAAACTCTGTTATTCATTTTGCCTTGAAGTGAAATTTGTTAAATGATTTTGTTGTTATCTTTGAAGTTGGATAACAAAAGATGTTACAAATAGAATATAAGAGGGAGTAAACTGGCAATGTTTCTAAAACATCTGACTCAATAATGGCAAATGAGTTAAAACAAATGAAACCTTTTGCAAATATTATGTTATACAATCATAATTTGGCATGGTTGTTAGAGGATTAGCCATTATTGAATGTTCCCACGTGCAGAAAGATAAGCCAGAGAAGAAGACTGACCTGCCTGAACAGAGACCTTTGGCTGGAACNTGCGTAAGAAATACCCAACACATAATGAATTCACTCCTGTCCCATCCCACTGACCTGCCTGAACAGAGACCTTTGGCTGGAACTCAGGGAAAAAAAGGAGAGTTTATGGCATTTGAGTGAAGGGGCGACAAACTCAGGACTACAAGGATTTCATGAGGTTATGTAGAGAGAAAATTAGAAAGGCCAAAGCCCAACTAGAGGACAATATTGCTGCTATCGTAAAAGATATTAGAGGGTTTTGTGGTGGACTTGACAGGGTCAGGTTAAGGATTGGAGTCAATGATCTTAAAATTCTCTTCGAACCTAAATTGTTCCATAATTCTAAATAAAATTAAAAATTAAAAATTTTCAAGGAATTGGTGACAAAACAGAAATGTAGAATTGGTTACATTTTTTCTCCTATATGTACAAAGATAAAACCATAATTAAATATTTAAGCATCTAGCTAAAACTGTTCCAACTTTTCTCATTAGCCAAATATCTTAAAATTTTACAGAATTCACCATTAACTAAGTTTGTTCATCACCACTGTTGTGCCATTTAGTTTCCAGAATAACCTTTAATTCTTACCTTTAGGGTTCCAGATTTGAAATGACCAGTCAGTTCAAAATGCTGACCTCCTGCCCTGCTCCTTGCAAGATCCTGACACAAATTTGTTGTGGTTGAAGTTTGTCAGGTCTTCTCTAGCATAAGACAGTGTAAGATATGTGACTTACAATGTTTTCCAAGGACATGCTATGACACTAGCACCTCTCTGTACAAACCTGCACAAAGGAAGATGAGAAAATTTTCTCAGAACCACTGGGGGTCCTTTTGTTTCACTGCAGTTTTTTAATTTCAGTTCTGTTGGGCCTGACCAGAGTTAAAGCAGATTGCTAAGGGCTTTGTTCAAATGGCTCCAACTGCTGACAGGCTTGAAGCATTGGCCACCTCTGTAGGAAGCCTCTTCCAGTGTTTGGCCACCCTGTGGTAAAAGCATTGTATGTTGGGACTGAAGGCGAGCATAAGGAACTTGCCTCCTCAATTTGTCCAAAGCATGTGGACATTTGCAATGAGCCTGGGAACTGCTCTACCAGTTCATACCCGGTATTTTTTGGGGGGAGCCCTCTTTACCCCTTGGCATATGAAACTCAAGTACAGAAGATTTATTTTATTTCATTTCATTTTCCCAATGAAATTTTGCCCCAATTGTCCTTCCAGAACATTTTTTTTTCCATAAATTAGCACTCATATTGAATGTAACCATTACCCATGTTGTAACTTACAGCAAAGCTAAAATCTCATTTGGCTTTCCCATGAGGCATTGCAGTCCTGGAAAGGACCACTGCAAATTGAGAAAGCTGTATATACAATTTTTAATACCTTCATATCTCTGTCAGGACCACCAGAAATGAAGATAGTTTTTATGACAGCTGGTAACTTTTTATTTCATCCTATATATTCAGCAGATGACCACAGCAAATCATAAAACTGCCTATTCCAGATGAAATATTATCCTTTATAACAATTTTGCTGAACAGATTTTGGCTTTTTAAGCGAATCGAGAGTCATCTATGAACAGACTGTGTTCTTTACCAAATGTGTGTGTTTGCCCAAAATTTGCCAACTGGCTAGGTATTCATCAGATTCCCCAACCAAAATGTTTTTACATTTGTTTCCATCACAAATTCTCTCCTGCCCTGACCTTTCTGAGGACTGCAAATGAGTAATATATGGTGCTGAGTTGTATATCCAATATGAAGAGACATCTTCTATCTTTATTTTTACATGATTGTTAACTCATGTCTTGCCATTATTCCAATAGCATATTTTTTCTTTATTTCAGTTTGTCAAGTGGGATTTGCAAAATATGCTCTCTGTTCTCAAGAGCACTGTTAGCTCCACACTGACTTTGCAGCAAAAGTACTAAACTAAATTCATGGCTGCTTCAAAGTCACATCCTTCTAAGGACTTAGCTGGAGCTAGTATGAGTTAGCTGTGAGGGGCATTACAGTAAATAGAAAGATTAACAGTTGCATGAAAATTTGGACTATTTTCTCTCCCTTCCTTTCCCCTGTACTTCAGTATCACTTTTAGCACTATTGGGAGCATTTTTAGTTGCGTGCAGGCAGGATGTGGTGTTTCGGTTTTTTGTTGGGTTTTGTTTTTTGTTTTTTTTTTTCTTCTTTTCCTTTCCGGTTAGTAATGTATGTGTGTACATGCCCTCATCCTCCAAGATTTACTGTCAGAAACAGAGACTAAAATCAGAACTGTGATAAAAAAAATGACCCAGACTACTGAGAAGCTGTTAAACTTAAATTATTGAAGGAAGTTGCATTACTTCCAACAGAAATTTAAGTAAGTAAATTTCTTTTTTAATTTAGGACACCTGAATTCTTCAAGGTCATCCAAAAATTAATGGTCTAATTTGAGTGACTTCAATTAATCCAGTATTCACATGACTTATGACTTACAGTTTTTCTTTGCTTAGTGAAAGCTAAGGTCTCAAAAATTTAAAAAAAAAAAGAAAGTTAACAAAATATTTTTCCCTTAGTCTTTGTCGATCAATGGTATTTTCTTCCAAGGGCTGAGAAACAAAGAAAAAATAAAAGTTTCACTGTTCAGAGTTCTGCTTTGCTCTTTGTTACATTTCAAAGACTTACTGAGGAAAAATACAACTTTATAGTGATGGCCCACGACAAATATAGTAATACTTTTGCATTTATTAAAATCTTGCCCTATGAAAACTTAACTGAACATTGTTTTGTCTCTGGCTGAACACAATTACATGATTTCTTTTGTTTTGAAACCCCACACATTTCTTGCTGATTTTCTAAAGTGAATTTTACAAATTCAAATGCATGAGTGTATTGATAACTTACAACGATGACAATGAAATAGAGTGGATTTTGACTCTGGGAAGTTAAGTTTAGGGAAAGCATGACTTCTCCTTCTGGATTTACTAGAAAAATATCTTATTTACATATAAGTAATATATATAAGGATTATAAGGATTATATATAAGGATTATAAGGATTTTTATATTACTGATCTGAAGACAATTCATTCAGACAATTCACATGTTGCTTTCCACTACAATAAATTATTTCTATAGGTGACATTAAGGCAGTCACCTCTGCAGTGTGGGACTGTATGCTTGCAACATTAATTTAGGTGTTCATTCCAAAACAGTCAAAAGCAAGTCCTTCAAGCATCAAATATTTATTCTCTTTGGAGGTATGTATATTATATTGAAATATGATAATCCTAAACATGTTTTGCTGAGTGAATACATACTTAAGGGAAATGGCCTGTTTTTAAACATTGACAAGTCCTGTTACATATTGTTTTCTACCTCCGTCACCCACATGAAGGCTTGCCTCAGGAAACACATGGATGCTACCCTTATCTCCTGCAAGCATTACTGGTGTTTATGCTCCTTTTTTTTAAGTAGTTAAAAATATTGAGGAAGATCTGAGATAAATTTTCATGTAGAAAAGGTAGGTAGTGAGTGCTGTGCACAATCTGATTTTTGTGATCTCTTCCACGTCCTGCTGCTTAGAAGCTTCACAAGAGGACTGCTATGCCAAGCCCAGGTTCTTTTTGTCTCTCATTCACTTAGGGACTGAGAACAATTTCATTTTCTAGCTACAAGAAAGCAGAATCAGTGATAAATTCACAATGTGCTAATCCTGTGGGACTAATCAGATGATAAAACACACTGACAGATACTTTATTGAGACTATATATTAGCATGTACAGGCATATGAATGTCTAGGCTATGCTGTATGTAAGTGAGGGTGCACAGGCACTGGCAAGCTCTCTGCTCCCCTGGGTGAATGTTCTGTCATCTTGCATACAAGGTTTTTATTCTTTCTGTGTTTCTCAACATGAATCTGAATAGCGTTTGTTTCATGTGGTTTGAATGGGAGCTGTGAACCTTCTCTCACAAAGAAAGTGGCAGATATGTTGCCTCTGGAAAGAATTTCTTTCTGCTTTTGTTTCTGCTCCTTGCTTGATGGTGCTGGTGGTGAATGTATGGTAGTGAGGAGCACACAAACTCATTCAGTCAAATTATGCTATATTCACAAAACTTTTTAAATTCACCATCACATCTGTTTGCTATGTTAAGCTCATCTGGAAAATAGTTGCTGAGGCAAAATTTTCTTGCCCAGCTGCAATGCAACCCAGGAAAAGCAAGGTAGACATCCCTGCATTTGGGATCTCTCCTGTCCTAATGAATTCCCAGCTGAAATTTCTGAGTTTTGACTGAGAAGACCTACCAAATCACAGCCTTTTCCAATGATAAATGTAAAGACTGTCCTCATGGTTTGATTTGAAAGCCATATTGTAGCTACATTAGGGTAAGGAACTATTTTTTAACTTGAAAGTTTTGGTGAATTTGCAGATTTTTACCTCCTTTCATCATATTAAAATGACAAATATTTTCTCCAACCTGGATTCGAGAAGTATCAGTTAACACCTAGTCTCTCACACATCCTACTTCCCTGGTGTACACAAGGTGTTACTGAGACAAAATAACAGAGACTGGATCGCAATTGCTTATTAAACATGGAGTAACGTGGGAGGCCTGCAGACAAAAGCAACTTGTATTTTGGAGCATATTGTGATTGAATGACTCAAGGGGGAAGAAACAAAGCGAGGAGGTTCCTTACTCCCAGCTGCCTCGGGACCCCGCAGCACAGGTCTGCAGTGCCTTGGGCTCGGTGCTGGCAGAGCCCTGCAGCAGTTCAGCTGGCAGAATGCAAGCAGGGAGCAGCCCAGGACCCAGCAGGGTCTGATGTGAAGTGCAGCCGAAAAACAGCACCCTCTGACAGTGCCGGCCCAGCTGCAGACCAGAGGGAAAACCTACGTGCGGAGAAAACCTCTGCAGCCACGTTTCTTCTGAGCAGAGGAAGGAAACTTCAATGTCTGCTCAGGCTGCAGTTACACAAAAACTCAGCGTTACAAATTTTGGCTGACTTTCTGTAGCAGCAATCCCATTCTGGCATATCTACTACCAGGTTTAACTAAAGTGACTGTTTCTGATAACTTGAGAAGTGATGCTGATTTAAGTTGTTTAGTTATTAACACTGAAAGGGACATTGCTATCTTAACCCTCAAAAACACAAGATTAAAAAAATCTTCAAATGCAACAAAAAGTCAAATTTTCAAGGAAATCACTTAAAAAAATTGTTCCAGTGGAAATCCATCCTCTTGATTAACTTTCCCTAAAACAAATGACATTGTGGGATGACAAGGAAAAATTAAAAAAACAACAAACAAAAGATGACAACTTGATTAAACAGGTGCTTTCTCATGAAGCGTTTCACTTTTAATGAATTCAAGATTTCGGGGTGGTGGTGGGCAAGTGGTTTATTTATTTATTTATTAAAAATTCCTGGCTGGCTCCTTGTTTATACCTCTAAAGCTTTATAAGAGAAAGAAGGAAATCCTTTTTTATATATCATTGCTTTTTCATATTTTCATGTCATTTCATCTTTCTTTATAATAACACCCTTTTTTCTTACTATTGTAGGCAATGAGAGCTTAGAAGAAAATTATGTGCAGGACAGTAAAATGGGATTTGTCATCAATGCAATATATGCTATGGCTTATGGGCTGCAAAATATGCATCATTCCCTTTGCCCCGGACATGTTGGACTGTGTGATGCTATGAAGCCAATTGATGGCAGCAAGCTCTTGGAGTTCCTCCTCAAATCCTCATTCATTGGTGTTTCTGGAGAAGAAGTTTGGTTTGATGAAAAGGGAGATGCCCCTGGAAGGTAAAGAGGTTTCATCTCAACTAATTAAACCAGGAAGAGGGAATATTACTGTGTTTGGTGACATAGATTTCTTTGGCTTTTTTTCTGAAACATAAAGCATGGACCACTCTTTTCACATCCAGGAATAACACTGTTAACACCTGGTATCTTATATGGGGACAGGAACTACAGTAGAGCTTATAAATTTCTAGTGCTGCAGGAGATGAAAAAACATAACTCACAGACTTTTGGTGTGTAAGGTACTGTTGGATTTCAGCACCAGGGTTTTATATATGTATATAAAACCCTATATGTATGTATAACCCTATACAAACCCTATAAGTATAAAGCCTAACACAAATGACTGTAATTTAATGAAGCATTTACCTGACGTGGTTTTGAACAGAGGGCTGTAGAGCACTTTCTTTTCCAACTGGAGCTCTGCTGAAATCTTGCCAGAGACTATTTGGTGTTTATTGGTAAGCTCCTTTATGATCTCCTTAATTTGTTTCACTCCAAAGAGAATCAGATCAGTCCCAGAATTTAAAGATAGGTCTGCGTAGAGCAGGACAAATAATAGATTTTTTTGGCAGAAGTTTCTGTGTTTCGCTCATCTGGGGTCTGGTCCCCGCCTTGGCAGCTGCTATTGTTTAGCCTCCCCAGCAGACACAGGATGTACCCAAGCAGTGGGTAAGGCAGCCCCTTTGTGGACTTGGATGTCACCTTTTTTTCTCTTATGGCAACAAACTGACAGAGATATTTTCTTTCATTTAGTTTTGTGGGTTCTATTTTAACACGGTTTTTTTTGTTTGTTTGTTTTCTTTTTTATAAATACATTTAATTCAGCTGCTGAAGTACAAAATCCATTATTAATTGAAACCTGCCCAGGGATTGCTTCACTGAAGTTTGTTTTCCTGCTGAGTTGTTGAAGTGTTATAAAAGGCTCTCTCACTCCATCTTTGGGCTTCTTGCATAAGTGCATCCGAGTGCCAACACCACACAAAGCAAAGGCTCTGGAGCAAACAAGAGTGTTCATGTCTTTTCATGCCTCCAAAGAATATTCATAAGACACAGTGGTCTTAAAGCAACTCTTATATCTATTACTAGGTTTTATTAGCAAAACTGGCCAATGTTTCACCATTTTCTAGATCATTATGGCTTTTTCTATTGTCATATTTAAAGAGTACATACATTTAAACAGTTTGTTACATTTAATTAGTAACAAAAAGCTAGTCAGTTTGGTCTTGATGAGCATTGATTTTGGAATTTTTTTAGTCAAAGATACAGATCAGTTAGGTTAGGCTTTGAAAGTAGAAGCAAGCAATTCCCTTACATTTGAACACATACTTATGGACACAAATGCATAAATCAAGTCTTTGCACATATAATTTAGATTTAGATTTAATTTATAATTTAGATTTAGATAACAGAGAAATTACTGCTTAGTGTAGCTTTATGCTTTTTGCATACTATTTGTGTCCATAACAGCATTACTCCAGCTATGCATATGCTGCATTTTCTGTCTGTTAGCTATTTGGTTTGATGTTTAGATGTAATTTTCCAATTTTAGCCTAATTTTTATTTATTATTTTGTCACCCAAGAGCATTTCCATGACTCTCATCAGTACCAAGCATAGAATTAGATTGAACAGTTGCTGAATTCAAAACATAAGAGAGTTTATATCAGGATATTTCTCTGAGTATGCCAGAATGATAGAATTTATTCCATCCATCAATCATTTTGGTCTATAGAAAGGTTCATTTTTCTTGATTCCCTGGCTTACTTAGAATTTGATAGCTTATTTTAGGTAGGGAATTTTTTATTTTTCCTCCTTTGTATTTTCACAGTCGGACCTAGCAAGTTCGGGCAATGAAATTCAATTGACCTTTTTGTTATTCATTCTGTAATCCTTGGATCAATCTGTGGCATTTATGGCGTGGGCTATATGGTATCAGAGAATGGCTGTGTGTGTATGAACTGTGAGCTGCACAGTCTGTCAGATCCTTGTATGGCAGCAGTGGTTTAACAGAATCGTCTGTACCTTCAGAGTGGCTGTAGTGCTTCCACAGCTTCGAGTGGAAAGTGTCTTTGTGGATCAGTGAACCGACCATAGCACTGTGTCAATACCCAAAAGAGTTTTTGTACCACAGCAAAATGAAAAGATAAACACCACATACAACACCTAAATATAGCAAGTCATCCTACTATGAAATTTCCTACTTTTTTGGCTTTTCTATGCAAATGCAAGAATGTCATACAAATGTGTAAAAAGGTTTTAGGTATCTTGTCCTTAAATCATGTGAACAAATCAACTTCACAAGGTGGGATAATATTCCATCTGAGAAGGCAGCAACCTTTCTCATAATTTTCAAAATCTGTGAGGTTTTTTGACCGACTCCCATAACCTAATTATCATCACCACGGCTAGATCAAAGAGTTGCCTGTAGTTATGTTTGTCTGACTCCTATAATCTCCTGTTTTGAAACCTGTACAGCTTCATGAAACCTGAACAATTTTTTAGATACAACTCTTTTTCTATCTCAGGCTCAATTCATGGTTTCAAGGTTTTATGAAATGAGATTGGAAAACACAAAGCACGTAGCTGAAGGTATATTTCTTCTGTGAAGAATCTTTTCTTTGAATATCTCTTATGCAGAAATACAAAGCAAACTTTTATTGTAAAGGCACAAATGCAGTCATTTAGCTGTCTGCACTGCCTCTGGGAAAAAATGATATGGATGTTAACTCTGGAAGCTCAGCTATATGTACTTGCTATACTTTCAAGTAAAGAAAAGAACATTCTGGTAAGAATTAAGAACATGAAGTCTTAATTAAGAACATGCTGGTCAATCTGCTGCACTTTTTACTTTCATTGAGTAGCTCCCATTTCCTTTCTCTAGAGCAATTGTATCACTTGAATTTCCAGAAACAGCTGGAGAAGGTGTGAAGGATGCAATAGTCAACACAACATTCTTCTCTGTCATACAGAGACACCTTCACAGCTCTGGTCTACTCTAGGTAGCTGCCTCCTTTTACCTTGTGGTTGGTATGAAGAACCTTTTGTAATTGGTATGAAGAACCTACCTCTCTAGAGCAAACAATTTGCATAGGCCTCTGACCATAAAATGCTTTGTGACAGCAGGCAGGAGAACTTTCAGCCCCTACAATGAACCTTTGATATGTGGAGAAATGCGGAGGTTCACAAACTAAGAGAAAAATTTCACCTAACTAACATTTCATCTTGACTAGACTTGGACTTAGAACCACATAAGTCTATTTAGTTCAAAATTTCCAATAGTTGTGCAGACTTCAGTCATGACAGCACTACCAACTCTAATGCTTTGAGTAAAGCATTATCAATTCAATTTTGATCAAATTTTGCCTTATGCAAAGCCTTCAAACTTGCATGTAAACCCTTGTTTTGTTTTGTGGTTTTTTT
>WAAG01040654.1:3768-16630 GCA_013390105.1 Tichodroma muraria
GGTTGTGACAAAACATCAGCTTAATAATTAATGGGTCAGGCTACCCATTTGACCCTGCTACCCAGGTGGCATACCCATTTCCTACACACCACTCCACATTCATGTCATACATGCTATGGTTGCTTGCTTTCCGAAGCATATGAAGGAAACTTTGTACTGCTCAACTGAGAGCAGTTGAGGCTGCTGAGCTCCCAGTGCTGTGCCTCCAGACTTTCACATTTACCTGGGATTTCTCATTCGAATAAGATCATTTAGAAGTGCCCCCTGGTAATTTTTTTGATCTACATCATCTGATCCACAAATATCAAATAAAAAATATGCAGCACTGTCTTAAATAGTTGTATTCCCAGCTCACTACTTCCTCATTTGATTCTTCTCAGTCCTGTTCCCTATCCCATGCAGTCAGGGCTTGCTGGAATATTTATTTGAGGATTTAGCTGACTAAAAACACATCATAGATTTCTTTCAGGTGCACATTTTTTCCCATGCAACCGACTATGTCATTGCAGTGTGAAGGTGTAAAGGAGAAGAAAAATGTAAAGGATAAAATATATAGGAGAGGAAACTAGATCTCTGGTTTTCTATCTGCCTGAGGATATCCTCACAGAGGTGGAGACAGTGGGAGATGGATGTGGGAGCCCAAATTGCTGGCTTTAATCTGGACTCCAGTAAGTGTCCTCTGTCTCATTTTTCCATCTAAAACAGTAGAGGTAATGCTATTCATTGTCTCATTTCACCTTAGGAAAGACATTATCAAGGTTGTTATGGAATTTACATACTACAGAAACTAGAAAATTCCCAGTCCTGCAAAAGACCATGAAGAAATGACTGATTTCTAGTTGTTGAGCAAAATGGACTGGTTAAGAAGATCACTAATTTAAAAATGACAGTAAAAATACTGACCTATCTCACTTCCTAAGCATGCCTTGGATATCCTCGCCAACACAAATGTTACAATTTATTTAAAAAAAATAGTAGTTGATGATGTAATTAGAGCGTGTGTTAGAACACATTTCCAGAAGGGAGATGAATGAAGACTTTCTGAATATTGTACATTTTGATAAATCTAAGTTTTGCTGTATTTGGTTCTGCTGCTATTTAAATATTCTATAACTTTCAATGTAATTGTGCACAAGTTTGCATATCTTTTCTTGCTTAGAGCAAATCCAAGTCTGGGAACGCTCAGGTGCAGGTGGAGGTTTTGCAGCAGGGTTCAGGTGTTACGGAAATTACCCAGTCTGACCTTTCATTCTGAGACCCTCTGCCAGTCACATTCCCAAGACCAGAGACTGGCACTGCTGGGACCGAAGGTCTTTCAGAGAAGGCAGCTCCTGTGTGCCGACGGGAGCCCTGCTTGACTCTGCACACTCCTCTCACACAGTCAGTCCAGGTTCCCTTACTGGTTCGGCTCTAGTTTTCCCGTAGCAGAGTCTCAGATGTCTAATTCCATTTATTCACAGCTCAGTAACGCAGAAACTGCCAGAGCTGGCATGTCGGAGGAGGACTCTCAACAAAGGAGTCTTTACCCTCTTCATCTCCTTTGTTATCCAAAAGGTGGCAGTTCCTGGCTCCCGAAGTGTCTCTCAGAGTCCATTCACCTTGATGGCTGGCTGTCACCCATCTTCATGTCCTTTGTTATCCCAAGGGATGACAGTCCTTTTGTTTCTAGCTCGCAGCCAGAGCTCAATCTGCATTTCAATCTGCATCTCAATCTGCATCTTGCAAGCCCAGCTACCTGGATAAGAGGTGTTTCTCGACTCAGGGAACCAGGGACACCAGCCGTGGCACCCAGGGAGATGCCTGATCCTGGGGTGGCTGCACTGCCGGCCTACATGGATGTCACTTCGAGAGCACCTCCACCACCATGGATTCCCTCTAATCACAGAGGCCTCAGAAAGGCATCTGGCTTAGACTTGTCACTTGGGATTCCTTTGCACACATCCTGGCTTGTGCAGCCATGAATCTCTGAGAGACAGTACTGAGAGACATAAGAAGAGATGTGCTGGAGGTTAGGGGTTCTTCCTTTTTGTTGACTATGACTAACTTTGTTGTTTTCTATCATGGTGTTTTCTCCAGTTTCCTTTTTTTTTCCACCTCTTTGGATAGAACTAGACTCTCCTAAGTTTAATTTTTTAAAATTCAGGCAGTGATGCTAATTCACAGAATCATAGAAACATAGAATGATTTAGTTTGGAGGGGACCTTAAAGATCACCAAGATCCAGCTGCCCTGCCGTGGGCAGAGACACCTTTCACTTCTCCAGCCTCCCTCTGCAGTTGGTAGCACAATGGTCCCAACAAAATCCCATCACACCTTGAGAGGCTGGTCTAACACTGACAGGTCAAACCCTCTTTAGTTCCTCCTGCTGTCTGTGGTGGGCTGCCCAGCTCAGGCACCTGACTTCCAAGGAACCAAAGATGATGAACTAGCTCCTGACTCCTGCTGAGTGCTGTGCCCACTTTTGCCAGCCATAACAGTAGTCTGTGAACCCACCAGGCTCTGCATCCTCTAGTTGCAGGGTAGCTTTACCTGTAACTTGAATCTCTTGACCATTTGTAAAAGATAGAAAATATGAAATTTTGCACCAGCTGAAAACTTAAGCAAGAGAACCTGATCATGTTCATGCATAATAATTAATCTTTACCAAGGTTATTTGTAATCATGTTAATAACCTATTTATTCTAACTTTCTTAGTATAACATCATCACAAAAGCCTCTTGGTGTGCTCAGTGTGGAAAGTCAGTTGAGATGCTATAATTATGTCGAAATGAAATGCTGTCAGCACAAATCCATAAAATAAACGGTGTCAGAAATGAAAGGAAATCATATCAGAGTGTGTTCCAGCACCACTCAAAAAATTGTGAGGGGAAAAGGTGCCACAACTGGGCGACAATGTTTGTTAAGACAGAAATGCTCAAGAAACTAAAAAGGGAAACCATGTTCGCCAGCCACATCACTTTTTAATCCAGCAGATTTATGAAGAAGTTGTGCTAATTTCCTCTATAAATATCTCAGTGAGCAGAACAGTGCTTTGTGTTGCAGAAAGTGTTTTTTGACTAGTTGCAACTCCAGGTTTCTTCTGAAAGGGAATAGAAAGGTTCATTGCATTGTTTGTGTAAATAAGCAGTCATTTTTCTTTTGAAAGAAAAAGAAAAACAAAATGCTTCTTATCCAGTTATCCTCAAGGTAACTCACATCCCATGACTCAAATACCATCCTAAAGAAAAGACTCTCTAGGCACCACAGGTAGGACAAATCTATCCTTATATCTATTCTTTCTGCTTTTTAATGGTTGCTAGTGCCTAGAAATTCACACATCCTTTGAGGAAGGATCAGTGTTTTGCAGCTGTTCACCTCCTCACCCTGTAACATCATGCTCAGCAATAAAACCTGCGGTAGAAGAAGGAGGGATGCGGAGCCCGTTTCCAAGTTGGTCAAGTTCAGCAACTGCCTGGGCATTGGTCTGCCCAAGGGAGGTGGTGGGTTGTTGCCTTTGCTTTGCTTGCTGTTTTTTCCTCTTTTCTTCACCAATGAACTGCTTTTATAACATCTTGGGAGTTCTCTTGCACTTTTTTCTCTTCCTGTTTTTTCTGGATGGGGGAAGTGGGTGAGCAGCAGTATGGGTACTGAGATGCTGGACGAAGCCAGCCCACCAGGGATGTGAACTGACTGAGTCAAACACATACCTCCCAAGTTTAAGGAATAGCTTGCATTTACCTTATTAAGTTTGTGACACATATTTTGCTAAGTTCTCTCATAACCAAATCTATTTCTAAGCACTTCTCAGAGTCCTATTTAAAGCCAGGTGCTGTGGAGGATGTAGTAAAGTGTGAAATAACATGCTGCAAGAGCAAGCAGCCAGCTTCATCTACTGCAGCACAGACACAAAATTTCATCTGGTGGCTCTTATCTATGCCTCATCCAATGACTAAACTAGAGCTCACGATAATAAGCTGAGAATTTGCAGGAGCTGGGTGCTGACCTGACTCAGATTCTGGGGAAGGCCATGGTTAAGCTCCCCTGGCACCAGTGGGAGCAGCCTGGCTCCAAAACACTTTTGACATGATTTGCTGATGGTAATGAATTTGACATGATGTTTGCTTAGACTGTGGTGTCTGAGGTTTAATTACCTTCATTATTAAGAAGAGCTGTGTCACTTCTGTTTGGAGTATTCTGACTTCAGATTCTTCTGAGACCACACCACCCTTGTCCTTGTGATTGAATACCTGTCCATAGTGCCTGGAGTGGCACTCATGCCAGTGGATGGATTTAACTAAGAGTTTGAAGAGTCAAACATTAAACTCATGGAATATGTGCACACAGAATAAAACCGCTTTTATTTGCTGGTTGTTGGTGGTTGTCCTGGATTATATGTCCCTTACAGTGCTAAATCTTCAGACTGTATTATAGGTGATCTAGAAAGTGCTCCTGACAGGTTATATTAGCTTACATTAGCATCCACCTCTATCCTAAACACTTGAGTGTGACATATTTTTGGTAGAAGTTCAGGGTTTCATCCACACAGCTGTCCCATAATGTCTCTCCTAGGAGAGAGTGATCATACCTTGAGACACATCCAATCCTTCTTCATGTCAGCAACGGAAGCTTAAGGTACTGGCCTGGGCTTGAAACCTGGATTTTATGTGTCTTAAATAAGGCAAGCTGAAAAGACTGTGTCAATGGAGGTTACTGACCAGATTATGCCCGAAGTTCACAGGGAGAACCTCCAAACAAGACAAAGGAGATTGCCTAAAATTTCAGCTGCTAAGAAGAACTTTCAGAATCATAAAATCGTAAAATCCTAGAACGGTTTGGGTTGGAAGTACCTTAAAGATCAACTAGTTCCAATCCCCCTGCCATGGGCAGGGATGTCTTTCACTAGACCAGGTTGCTCAAAGCTGCCTCCCACCTGGCCTTGAACACTTCCATGGATGAGGCAGCCACAGCTTCTCTGGGCAGCCTGTTCCAGTGTCTCGCCACCGTCACAGTAAAGAATTTCTTCCACATACCTAACCTAAATGTCCCCTCTTTCAGTTTGAACCATTACTCCCAGTCCTGTCACTGCAGCTCCTGACAAAGAGTCCCTCTCTGGCTTCCCTGTAAGGCCCCTTTAGATGTTGGAAGGTTGCTGTGAGGTCTCTGCACAACCTTCTCTTTTCCAGGCTGAAAAGCCCCACCTTTCCCAGCCTGTCTTCATGGGGGAAGTGCTCCAGTCCCCTTATCAACATCATGACCCTCTTTTCTATGTGCCTGTGTGCTCTCAGGGCTTACACTTCATTGGCCAGTGCTTAATTTAAACAACAAAGTAGGTTCCAATCATTTTTTTTTCAGCCAAGGTTGTTTTCTTAACAAGAACTGTAGATTTGATTAGTAAGAAATATTCCACTAGATCACTACTAGATTTCTGAGGTTTTTATCTTCAGTTGTCCATGCCGAGGAAAAAACAAAAAAGGACAAAATAGTATGGAAGCCTGAAAAGTTCATGTTGCTGTTTTACAACACATTTTCATTCTGTGATTACAAAATTACTTTCATTTCCTTTATACAAAATAAAATAACTGAAAGAAACACTTGAATTTGAAATAAAATATTTCATTTCAGTCAGGAAAAATGTATGTTTTACATGACCCAAAAATTCTGACAGAATTTCTGATTCCTATGGCATTTGGAATAAGTATTGAGTTGATAATTCAAAGTAAGTTTTTAAAAGATTCATAAAACTTTCCAGTGAAATCAAATCCTACGTAAAAATATCTGAACTTTTTGAAAAATTATTATATCACATCAGCACCTAAAATTGTCTGAACTTTTTGAAAAGTGGTTACGTCATATTAGCAATGGCTGAAAATCAGAAAGCAATATTGATAATTTCAAGGGAAAGATACTTTTCTAAAGTGAATTTGCAACTTATTTCTTCGACAGAAATGGTGGTAAAAAAGTTTCATTTTCATTTCTCAACAGATATTCAAGCAGACTAAAACTCTCCAGGAAGTCTCTGAAGGTGCTGCTGATTTCAACTAAAAACTCTTTTTCAGATATTTTCAATTTTGACAAAATATTTTCATTTTACTAGGAATAGCTCATTAGGTATCATTTATGTAAAATATGCTCCCCAAAGTAGTAAAGAAAGTGGAAAATCATTATTCACGTTGTGGTAAAATAGGGATCTGTTTTAATATTTTTCAATTAAAATTTGGATTCCTTCAAGAAAGTTTGAATATTCCTTTTTTTTTTCCCCAGTACGAACAGAATTTTCACTCAAAGAAGTTCTCCAATATCTCATGTACATTCATATATTTAAAAAGTATGTCTGTTGCTGAAATGTGTCTCACTGGAAAAAGCCATAGACTTTTCCATTCTATTTCTTTAATTTTCCACTACTCTTGTGTTTTGGAATCCTCCAGGTAGGTGTTGCGTGTGCTTCTGATTATGCTGTGTTACACAGCAGGGAAACCTCTTATCTCAGACTGGTTGCCTGGTTGGGGAAAAAAAAACACATTTAAGGTTGTAAACACAGCTGTGGAAGAAATATTTTCTATTTCCTTGCTGTTTGTTTTAATGTGCTAAAAAGACATAATTACAGAAGTTTGCAAAAATGCCAAAATGTAAAACACAATAGCAGTTTGGTCTATGTGTTTCTATTATATGTTTATATGTCTTCAGATATGATATATATTTATAGCTTTAAATAGTCCAAGAAAATCTTTAGAAATGTCTTCTCTACATTACACTTTCATTTGCCCTCATAAATAAAGTGCAGAATTTTCAGAAAAAAATAATTTAAAAGTAATCTCATAGCTACACTGGTATTAAGAAGTGTTCAAATCTTGTTCTTGCCATTTTTCATGCCAGCTTGAAGATTTGTGTTTCTATTGTTTCTTTTTTGACTCTGTGCAAACACTTTGAAGATAGGAAATTTGCAGATCTGTGAAAAAGAAAAAAAAAAAGAATAGAGGTTTTATAAATCTAACCACTGCAACTTCATTTGCAGAAAATGAAATCTGAACTCTGAAAGAGGACAATGCCTTTTTTTTCAGCTTGCAAAGAAGTAGAGTAATGCAATCCCTTTTATTTCCTATTTAAATAAAGGCTGAAGCGTTTTCATCTGTGGTGTGTAAAGTCTGCTTTGCAAAGAATAAATTCAGAGCACACACATTGTAAGTGTTTGCCAAGAGCACTGGGTTTATATTGGTTGAGTAAACAGCACTATAATATTACAATTATAAAAACAAAATGTGCAGAAAAATGTGATTCTCACTCTTTTGTTAACACTCTATTAGTTCCTGAAGTCCTAGTGAGAAAAGATTAAATGTGAAGCCCTCAGTAAAGAGCTCTGCTCCATTCAAGCTGCACCACCAATTACTTCACCAAAAAGAGAACTAGATTTGGTAGAGATCCTTAGTCCAAATCCTGTGCATGAACACCTGAAGCCATCTCCACTGAAATCCTATGTAAAATAACACAAATGGCATCCTGGTCACTTCAGTCTATGGAAGATTTCACCTTTTGTACCACAGTGTGAAGGAAAACAAAGGGCTGCATAAAGTTCTTTTGACTGTGGCTGGAAAGACTTGCACTGGCAACCAGTGCACATTTGGATGACACTGTACCATCTTTCACTCCACCCACAACTATTATTTCGTTGCCCAGAATTGTTGTAATATGACTGCTTCCCTTCATAATCTCTGCATTTTATCTAGCTTCTTTTCCAAAGCCAGAGAGGATAATTGTCATCTTTTGTATAACACAGCAGAAAGGCTGAGGACAGGCTTAAGGGCAATGGCTTTTGCAGTCTATCTGAACCTTCTCTAGACTGCAAGTTCACTGGGCAGAGAGCAACAGCAAGCATGACGAGGTTTTCTCAGCTGCCCAAATTCAGTAAAAAGTGCCAGAAGAAGAAAAGTTCGCATGTCCAACGCATCACAGTGGAGTCCTCCAGCAAAATGGGGTGGAGAGAGGACAGCTGAGAGCCAAGCTCAGCTGCAATGAATCGGGTAAGACAGAATCTACAGCTCTGTGGCCCCAGGTATTGAACCAGGAGAGGGAACATGGGCACACAAAACTTCCATCTACTCCCACTGAAACCAATGGAGAACCTTTCTACTGGTTTAGCAGGACATGGATCGTGGTGGTGGTTTGTGTCAGGTGAGCTCCCCATGGAGATCGGGGGAAAAGGAAGATATGGCCATGCACACCTTGTTGTAAAGAGCTGTAGGGTTAACTGCTGTCTTTCAAGTGATGAACAGTCCCAAAGCCAGGCATCAGCATGTGAGGAAAGTGGAACTTTTTATGAAACTGACAAAAAGATTTGAAGGCCAGAAGGGAACACAGCAATCATTTGATTTGGTTTCTGTAGAAAGCTGGGATAGCTGTTAATAGGTTTGATGGTAAAGAGGCAGGAAGGGCATTTGTATGGGTTCCACAGAGGTGTTTATTCCAGCCACATGTGCAGATAGTCCAGGGTGGAAGGCAAGCCCCATGGGAAGGGTCCACATTCGAGTCTATGGGTGGTNTTTCCTGTACAGCATAAGCCATACAACCTCGTTTGGTCACGTCTCCATCATTCTTTCTTCTGCTGCTTGATCCAAAGATCTCACTTGGAAAAGGAGGCATCTTCCTGAAAAAGTATGATGAGTCATACAGAAGCAGCCAGAACCTTTTGGACTTCTTTTCAAAAATTAATTTATGCTTTTTGAAAGAATTAAGAAAAATTGTAAAACATGCCTTGTTTCTAATCCAAATGTATTTTCACTTAAATATTTTTAATGAAAATTCTTTTTCTTCTGTAGGTATCCATCCAGGGAATATTTTTCCTCAAAATATGTGCCTGCATATTCATTATCTGTCTCTGAAGAAAAGCACCTTATTTCTTACTGCCAAACCAAGGCATTTTATTAATAATAAAAGAACTAGCAGGCTTGCAGAAGCACAAATTATACAACCCCAAGAGCTATTTTTCAGTCACTGTCTAGAGAACCTTGTGATGGAGAAATCTTAGCTGAAGAAGAAAATAACCTCCATTTTTCCAATAAACTAAGATCTTCATAGGAATGTAAAATGAATCTTAAACCAGAGCATCTTGATGTTTCTTTCAGCAGGCCCTCTTTCAAGTACAAAGATGTAATTCAAAGATGAAAAAATTAATACCAGAAAAAGAAAAGTCTTTTCCTCTCTGCTTATAAATATGGTGGTGACCTTACAGAGCCCCTTGAAGAGACAGCACTGACAACGCAGCCAGTGACATCCAACTTCCCTGCAGGGCAGCTCGCAGCTGCAGACTGGATTGTGAAAGATGAAAGAGAAGAAGGTTCCCCTGTACCAAAAAGGAAATTTTTAGGAGACCAAGTTTGAATTATGGTAGTGTACGTTTCAGTAAAGGACATAAAACCTAAGGCAGGAGATGAGATGAAATAAAATAAGGTAGCCCTGGAATTACATGGGGAAAACCAAGAATATATTTACTTTAGAAGTACTATTAAAAACGCAAAACTATAACTGAAGAACTGAACATAATGTGGGGTTTATGACAGATGCATGTTATAAAGTCATTTTGTAGATATATTCTACTGCTAGCTATAGTATGTACTGTTGGCAAGTATATATTGATAAACTTAATAGGTAAGGCCAGGCAAACCATGTAAGGAGTAAGTAATAGGGACAGAACCATGACAAGACATATGCATTTGCCATTTTAATTTTTAGCATGCAAGATATCCTTGCTCCTCGTTCAGTGTCCCTTCTCATATTCACTGCTCCCACAGTTTAATTGCTATTGTTAATTTCTTCATGGATTTGTGTATGGTTTAACACTGCCTGACTCCAGCTGCCTGCACAGGCATTAGCTAAGCAAGAGTTTTCAAGATTTTTTCCTAAGGCTGCCATCATCTGCAAATCCTTCAAGGTCTAAATTATAAAAGTTTGGCTGACCTCTGTAGCAAAACAACGTATTAGATCATTATAAAAAGACCAAAAGGAAAATTGCAAGCTTAATTCCTGAGATTTGTAAGTTAAAATCCGCAAGGGCCTGGAGGCGGGCTTTCCTGAGCCCCTCAGCCAGCAGCCCTACCCTGCCCTGCCCTGCTGAAAGCACACCAAAGGGCCTGAAGTGCTGTGCCTCGAATTCTTTGAGCGGTCATCTTTTAACAGGGATGTCAGAGGTCTAGGAAAGCATTCCTGTGGCATTGGGATGCAAAAGGATTTATCTCACATCTGAAGTCCTGCGGAGAGGCAGCAACCCTGCTCCTATCTGAGAGGCTGACAAGTGAGTTACAGCTGAAGGAGATGTGACAGGAGAGAGAGAATAAGCAGAGTGAATGCCTGTGCTGGAGATGAATCAACCCTCTCCCTTGAGGAGCAACTGCCTTTGGCTACCAAGAGCTAAAAGTTACAGTAATAAATTTTAAGGCCTGAAAAGATCATTACAGTCATCCAGCCCAGCTGCCCACTCATCCAGGATGCTGAATTTCCTGAAGCCGTTCATTCCTGCTCCTCCTGCTGCCACAGCTGAGGTCCTTTCCTCCTCTGCTCTTGGTTGGAGTCCCTTCCCAGTGTGTCACTGCCATCACCGTCTGCCATGCCAGATGTCTGCAGCGCCCTCCCTGTGGCACCGCTGCTGGGCAGCAAGAGCAGCTAGAGCAAATATTTTCCCTGTAGTGTTTCTGGCAAAGAGGGATTTTGAGGTGCTGGCTCATGCTGTGCATCAGAGCAGCAGCTCCAGCAGCAACTTTGGCCATGCGGCTCAGATCCATGCTCAAACATCTGTCATGGAAACTTCGGGCAACTGCGCAGGGAGCCGTGCTTCTGCAGCTCTCACTGCTGACCCAAACTGCAGATCTGGAGAGGGCTCCAGCTGGTTTGTGTCTTGGCTTTCTTTGAAACCACTGGGCCTCACATCAGTTGAAGCACCTTGAAGTTACTGGAATAACAACATCCAGCTACCTGAGGAGCAGGAAGATAGAAGAACAACTTCATTGGGAGAAGCTGGGTTTTCTGATGATGGTTCTCTGCTGTCCTCCATGACCTTAGAAAGAGGCCAGTGTTACTTTGCGGTGGAAGCATACGGGCTGGAAACGGGGAAAAAAGAGTAGGACAGACTCTTCCTGAAACATCCTGCCCAGCCCAGAGCACATCTCCATTTTTGTAGAGGTGGGTCACATCCACGTTGAGCCCATGAATGGAAGAATAATAATGTGAGTTCCCCATCTGCCCCATGATCTCGTGTGAACAGAGCTCCAAAAGGTAAAGGAATGGTCAAGTTCATTGAATATTTCCATTTCTGGAGGAGCAGGCCATGACTCAACTGGGACTGCAAGGCAATGCCCTGCCTTGGGAAGGTTGTGATGCATCAAGAAACAGCCAAGCAACCCCTAAGCAACCCTGGAAAGAATGCCAGGAGAAAGAGGGAAGGGGGGATGCAGGCAGGAGTCTTGCGTCTCCAGGAATCTTTGAACATCATCTTGTCCCCCGCATTTGGCTCAGCCTGCTACAGCTGACCTTAACAAGAAGCTCTAGCTCCCCTCTTGGCTCACACTGGTGCAATCTGGGGGAAAGAGGTGCAAGTGTACGCTTCTTCTGTCAGCTCCTTGGCCACTGAAGGAGACAGTCACAGGTTGCCCTAAAAAGCAAATTCCAATTCCTAACATTGTATGTCACGGGTTTTATGCGCTGTGCAATTTACAGGCTGGACAAGCGAGGCCAATAGAGCCTTGTCTGTGGCCAAGCCTGGCAGTGAATCCATCAGCCATGGAAATGCCAAAGTGACAGGTTCACTTCATTAACTGGAGGCCCCGTGTTTTTGGGCACACACACAAGAAACTGGGAGAGAAAAGGCTGTTCCAAGGGTGGGAAATGACCCTTTTGGATGGATGACACTTTCGGATGGAGGACTAAAACAATGCCTGCGCCAGTGCTTGAGGGACCACACGGCTTTGATCCTAAGTTCACGTGCGCATCCTTCCATCAACACAAACGATGACCTTCACAGGAGCACAAACATCCTTTCCTTTAGGAGTGACTTAAGTTCCCCAAAGCAGAGCATGTCGTGCCTAGGTGGAGACCATGCCCATTTTCCTCTCCCTGAACCAGCTGCACCCAAACCCAAAGGCTCCTTAGAAAGCTACTGAAATGTGAGCAAAAAGTCTTAGACGCCTTCCCTGAGTTTTCTGTCAGGTTTATTTCTCCTTCCCTGCTTGCAATTGCTGCTTTCCAAAATCGTTTCCTGCATTTCTCCCTTTTTCATTGTCTTGTGAACATCCTTCTGGGCAGTTCACTAGCCTCCACTGGATCCCAAATAGCTTTTGCACATACTGGAAATACAAGGCTTTTTACTTTGCAGCAGAATTATTTTTGGCCTTAGGTGAGAATACAAGGACTTTCAGTCCCTTTTGCCTCTTCATTCTGAAAACACTCCCCTAGGTAAACAACTCCTAAGCCTAAGATGAGGAAAGTCCTCAGTTGTTGAAGTTGTTGAATGGCAATCAAACCGTTTTCTGATGCTGTGAAACAAGAGTTAATCCGTGTTTCCACTGCGGAGGGCTGTTTGGGGCTTTTTTTTTAAGGAAGGGAAAATATTTCCTTTCATTCTTTGCCAGCAATTTCCATGCAAATAAAGTTTCCCAGCAAAAACTCGGTGCCCCAGAGAGAGAATATTTTACCCAGAAAGTGAAAGATTTTCTGCGAACAATTGCAAGATTTTATCCAAAAGTCTGAGAGGCTCATCCGAAATATTTCTCTCGTTGGCTGGAAACAAAGCGCTGCAGAGCGAGAGGGAACGGAGAGCCCTCCGCGAACCCGGCCGGAGGGTTCAGCCGGTGGGGATACTCCCGACCAGGACCGGGGCAGGGCGGGGCGGCCGGCGGGCACCG
>WAAG01040661.1:3829-22019 GCA_013390105.1 Tichodroma muraria
ACGCCATTATTTGTATCAGCCAAATGCAGACACACTTCTTTTTTAATGAAGGAAAAACATGCCTTTTTTTTTTTTTAATAGATAAATCATCCACAAACAAGTTTATGTGAAAATTAGAAGGAAGAAGTCCAAAGAGGCATGCCAGAGAAGGAAGTTTGTGGAGTCCAAAGGATTCAGAGAAGACTGCAGTGGAACTGTCTCTGAGAAGGAGCATTTACATCACCCCTTCTTGACGGGTTTACCTTCTGGGACTCTGACCTTGGACTGCTGCCAGGACGTTTGTCTTGGACTTGTCCTCTGGGCTGGTGAGTTAGTGATGGAATGACACATGTCTCTCTTGGGCTGAAACAGGATATTTTCAGATTAGTCAGTGTGAGGGGTTTTGGTCTCTGATCATTCTGTCTCCTGCTCCAGTGATGAGATGATATGTCAAGTAGTTAAAGCACAAATCTGGGAGTTGGAAGACTCGGCCACTGTTCCTGAGGCTGCCACAGACTATTTGTGATTTTGGAAAAGGCAAAGAATGAGAGACATTAGATGTAGCATTTTCCAGTGGCTCAATGACTTAACTCTGCTGTCATTAAGCTCAATGGGACTTTCTCTCCTTGACTTTGTTGGGAACCTTATATTTCAGACTCTCTATAAAGCATGTAGGTTCCTCTAATAATTTGGTTGTAAAAAAAAAAGTGTTCCTGCTGCAGCATAGGGAATTGATGGAACTTTTTAGCTGCTGTATAATGGGCAGGGAAATCATAGTTAACTAAAAAGATGGGTCACTGCTGCAGGCCCTGGTTATATACTACTTCAAATTCAAAATAGTGTTGGTGCGTTTTGCCAGAGTTCATTGTTACACAAGAACCTACTACTTCTCAGTTACTCAGGACAGATAGATGTGATGTAGTATAAGCAGGGGAATGCTGAATGGAAATTGATTCGTTTGTCCTAGAATATATCCCACAAAAACTCAACAGATTTTCCACAAGAGCGCTACAAGAAGGTACTATTTTATAGTTTGTACTCATTTTGTGCTGTCTGAAACTAGGAAGAGTTTCCACTTTGGAAAGGTTGTAGTTTCAGTTTGGAAAATGGAAAGGCATTTAAAAAATTTTTAAATTCCTTATTGAAAATTAATTTTTTATTTTGACAGAAATATAAAATGTTTCTCTCTGATTTTGTAGAATGATGGACCCAACACAGAGTTTTCCAGATCAACTGATCTGGTCCAATCATGCTGATTCATTTCCCTTCGGTCTGCCTGGCAAAGACATATGGGTCCAGAAAATGTTTTTCCAGGGCAGGTGTCAGTTTCAGTCCTGCAGACAGCTCCCAGGCTGGGAGTCCTCTGAAATAGAGGAGATGTGAAGGAGGCTGCAGGAATCAATCAATTAAGTGGTGCCATTAGCAGGGAACAGTCTGCAGAGACATGTTTAAAAAGCCCCAGAAATCCCAGATACACTGTTCCTTTAAAGGTTGCTATACTGAGCATAGGCTTGGTCATCTCACAAGGGAGAATAGGATCATATGGCCTAATTCTGCTGCTGGACAAAAATACATGTCCAGAGGGACCGAGTGCCACTGTGCCTAGAGAAAAAAGGGATAGTCATGTGCTCCTTATGCTCCAGAGATTTGTTCAAGCGAGTCTGTCCTGTACCCTGGGCAGTCTAGGGGCAGAGGAATGTTATTTTAATGAGAATTGTTTGACTGCATATCAAATCCTAAAAGGATTGCAGGATCCTAAAAGACCTGTAAGTTTGATCTTAAAATTTGCTTGGACTTCCAGTGCTTTGGTTTGTGGCATGGCTGCAATCTGGGGGTTGCTGGCCTGTAAAAGCACTGGCCCTGTTGGCTGTTTCTCCTGTGTCTGCAGCGTGAGCTGGCGGGAAGCCGAGCAGCCAACAGGACCAGCAACACAGGCTTGGTCCCCTCACATCTCTTCTTTGAAAGACCTGGCAGAACCAAAAGACTGGATGTGTCAATGTCAACAGATCAAGCTTTAATCAGAAAAGAGTCATGTTGGAAACTTCTTGAGCAGAGCTGCTCTCTGTATCCTGGGTCTGGCTAAGAAACAATGCGAAAGAAAGGTGAACTGGGCTCAGTGGGTTTTACTTCTTTGATCTTCGTTGCCCAGAGTGGTACATTCTGCACCACAATGGTGCAGCTGTAGTCTTTGGAGGAAGAATAGGAATTTTCTTTAACTAGAGATGTTTGCAGTCATTTCCTGTCTCTCCTTGAATTCTTTTCATATTCATATTCGTGGATTTAGTGCTAATGAAAACCATAACTATATGTTAAAAAGATCATCTGTCCCTTAAAACATCTCTTGGAATAGCCAAGGGGGAAAAAAATGTAATGAACAACAGCTCCCTCTGAATTTTTGACTCATCTAATCACTTAAATTAATCAGTGTTAAAGAAATGTATGTAGCTTGGTGTAACCATCCAGGACACTGTCTGGCTCCATGACTTACCTTGCCTTGCCTGTATATCCAGTAAGCTCTGGTATGGGATTATACTCTGTCCTCATGTGCCTGCCATACTTAATGCTGTGTAATCAGACTGAATTCAGGACAAATGTTGGCTATGACAGAAAACTATTTCCAAGCAGCTGTAGGTCTAGTTTAGGCCTTTGAGGATCAAACTTTCATTTCCAGTTTAAATCCACTGAAGGAAAGAGTTTATCTTTCACACCTCTTGAAAGCAGAACCTAGAGCTAAGTATTGTCTTCGAGCACTATCCTGGGCCATGCCTCTGAGACCTTCCATGCATATGTACATGCTCTTGGTGACAGTCTTAAGTTAATAGGCATGGCTGTGTGTGGAAAAGGCAGGGATGAAAGTAATGCCTAACTTCAGGGTGTTCTTGCAAGCAATGAGGAATAGTGTCTGGGAGGCACTGGCTCATAAGTTGGGGTTCCCACCTTCCCCCAGTTGTGCCACTGGTTTGCTGTAAAATCCTTTGCTAATCATTCACCTTCTCTGGAGGTTCAGTTTAGCTTTTGTACAGCAAGAACAATGATTCCTTTCAGCTCTGCATCCACAGTGGTGATCGCACGGGGCTAACGAGCAGTAATGCAGCCTTCAGGGAGCTGCAGTGCTGAAGCCACTCTAGGGAGTGCTTTGTGCTGGGAGAAGAATAGATCCTTAAAATATTTAATCAACAGTCGCTGGGTATATTTACATCCCCACTTCTGGATTAAAAACTCATAGTGATTTAGGGCTCTATTATGTCTTTACCTCTTTTGTTTATCTCATGTTCTCGTCAACTGGAGCTTCACTTTAGAGCATGATAAAGCACTTTAACCATGTCTTTACTGGCTATAGTTGTTAGGAAACCTTCTGCATATTTTTAACCTATTAAAAACAGTAATTCCATTCTCGCTTTCTGAACTATCTTGACTTTTTTTAAATGGAAACAATAATGAATTTCCATGTGGTTTATACCTTGTAAAAAGATTATCTCCATTTGCTCTTTTTAGAAACTTTTCAGAAGGGAAGGCACTGTCCCAATGCACAGAAGCAATTTTTCTTTTCAATGGATCCTGTGACTCAAATCTAAACCTTTACTCTCAGAGGAACACTTTTCAAATGTTTACTTACTGCTTGATTCCTGATAGGTAGTCTCGAAAAAAAACCAGATGAGCTGTTACTCCTGAAAGTTATACTGCTTTATATTGTTTGAAAGGCAGAGATTGAACTGATTTGTCTAGCAGCTTGCCTTTTTTCAGCTGGGGGAAAGAGTTCCTTTGTAGCTCAGGCTTTTATCAACAGTCCAATAAAAGTGTTTTATATATATACATAAAAAAATCATACAACATATAAAGCCTTTTATCTTGATGGCTCCAAAGTAGTGGACAAATTTGTCAAGTAATTTGTCAGCTACTTTCCTCAAAAGTTATCTCTTATTTCAGAAAGTTATCCTGGAGGTATTTCTGTGTTAGGTGAAATTATTCTTGCTACTAATAGCTTTGAAATAACAATCAGACTTATAATGCATGTATTACAAAATTTTAATCTGCAAATTTTAGAAACATTTTCCTAGTCCTTTTTCCTATCTGAAATAGGTTGTTGTGTATGGGCAAAACCTTCATGAACTGATGGAGATGCCTGCTCCTCTGTGGTACCTCTGGACCCATCCCAGGCTTGGAGAGGATCCTCTGGGCAAGGAGTGGGTTGTCTTCCAGGGGCATTGTGAAGTTCCTCACAGCAATTTGCCCTTTACCTCACTAGTGACACCATGATCTACGGCCACTATTCCATATAAGCCTTATATATCAGCAGTGTTTGCCTCTTCTGGCAGGGCTCTGGATACACATCCCACATGAATACACACTCTGAATCTGTGAGGCTTCATCAGAGGATCCTCTTGGCTCCTGAACCTTTCCCTTATGCAAGTTGTTGGCTACCTCATGAGCAAACTGGTTGCAAGGTGACTGAGGGTTTTGTGAAGGGACCCATAGCAGGAGTGTGTTAATGGAGTCAAGTGCTATTTATTGGCTCCAGTGGGTTTCACTGCGCCCTTGGCGCGTTCGTGCTTCCTGTATGGAACTTGGCTGAAGGAGTCAGAGCTGCAAGACATCATCCCAAATTCCAGCTGGGATGCGTAACTTGGCTACATGACACTCTCCCCTCTTTACCCCCCTTAACTACTTCCCATGTTAAATAGTTTCTCAGGACTCAAAGGGGAAAGAGGAAATAATCCCCAGGCCAATGATTCTCATAAATAGAAAAATTGCATAAATAAATTAGCAGTGATTAATAGGAAGAAATTGTCACTTGCCTGGAAGTTGCAGCTTGCTGAAATGACAGTCTTTGTGTCAGAGAGTTGGGATGCAGAGAGTGAATGATGGGGGTAGGGATTTATTTTATATATTTTTTCAAATTGGAAAAAAAAAAAAGTGTGATTTATTTTCCTTTCCTGCAGCCTGCTCCAAATTTTCAGTTTTACATTAATAGCTGTGGGAATGGCAGTTCTTACTGCCATATACTTTAGCTATTAACACTGTGTCTGGTTTGACAGTACATCTCTCAATTTATTTTTTTATTCCCTTGCGATCATAAAATATATACCAGCCTTCCTTTCTAATCTCCTTTTGCATGTCCAGCTAGTTATTTTCTGTCTTTCCTCCTTTTGAATTTGATTTTTCTAACAACATATACTTAATCAGAAAAAAGAAACCTGCTATTAAAACTCCCTTTTTTTAAAATTTGAAACCTGATTGAATTCATATTTAATAGAATGATTTCTCCAGTAGCCCCTAACAGCTTTCTACCCAAAATGTTTGCTTCACTGATATTTTAATTGCTGTAATAATCAGCATTCTGAGTACGAGGTCTTTCCTCTAGCTCAGTAAATCCATACTGGCTGAGTAAAGCATGTCTGTGATTTATGTGCAGATAAACAGCTTTGGATCCTATCCAATCACTTCATCAGTTTTAATTCGACTGCCTAATCAGTAGCAAACAGGAGGGTTGTTTTTTGCTGGTTTGGTTGTTGGGGATTTTTTTTCTTTATTTTGTTTTTAACAGGGTTGGGGGTGTTAATACAGGTTTGGCATGTTCCCCAGAATGGCACAAATAGTTCCCCGTTTCTCATCATCTTTGTGTCAAAATCAGCTGTAACTTTCTGAGTGAGTTTATAAGAAGGGGATGAGATGCCAAGCCGTGCCTTTGGGCTTTCATTGGTATCTAAGGAACCAGGCAGATATGCAGCCTGAGCAGCGAGTCTGCTCTTATCTCATGGTTTATAAAGGACATCCCTCAGATGCCTGAGAAAAGTGGAAGAGCTCATACAGAAGCAGATTTTGTTTACTCTCTGTGTTAAGGGGTTGATGCCTCCAAAATCATTTCCACAGCAATTACGTTACTGCAGTTGCTGTTTCTTAGCCAAGGCACAGTGGCTTGGAGGGTCCTGGGAGGTGCAGGGGACACTGTGGGGTGCATCTGTGCAGGGGTGGGACACGAGAGCTCACTTTCCCCTTTGCACCCTCAGCGTTTGCTCGCTGTACAGCCACGGGCACAGCCTTGTACAAGCCAGAGGGCTCCAGATGACTCCAGACTGAGGCTCTTTGGGATTAAGGCTTGTGACCACAGTTCCTGACCTCATTTTTGTCTACAGTAACCTAAGCAAATGCCTGTTAAGGTTAAAACACTGCACCATTTACATTATCATCTATTAGTGCCATGTGTCAAGAGGTGAAGCATTCTCTGGTTTATAAGCAGCCTCTGAAGGATTACAGAGAGCAGCCCCATTTTGGACATCAGATCTAGGGCAAGCAATACCATCTGTAATAACAAAGCTTACCTAAAGAGCTTAGCATGGTTTGAGTAGTAAACCATGGCTGTGTGTCTATGAACCTTGTCATCTCTCCTGGCTGCCTTCATTTTAGTGTGTAACTTTGCCTGGCCACTCCATTTACACTGGGAAACTGCAAGAGGTATTAGTAGCTCTTCCTCTGTATCTGTTTTTTTCCTGTTTCATAGCAGCACTTGTGATGCAAGGGGCAGGCTTGGGAAAGCTGTGTGGGTATCATTGCAGTATTTACCAGGCAGATTGACTGAGAAGAGGACACTGGCATTGCTACTGTATCTTCTTGGGGGTTCACATCATAACCCAGTTGACACGTGCCACCCTCTTTTTCCCATGTCAGGTTAAACCCTCTCAGCTCTGTGTTTCATTCATACCAAGAATCTCAACCAGAGCTGTTCAATTCAAACTTTTTGGCTCAGCCTCAATTGCCTTGCACACACCCATAGTTGTAGGGGCTTTAAATAGACTTTTGAATCATCATGAAATTCAGAGAATTAGGCTGGGCTGGAGGGAAGGGCAGGGCACTGGGTATGTGGCATTTTGGGATCAGTTCTCTGTGCAAATGTGAGTGTCCCAGGGGACCTTGGGTGAGGTGTGTAATCCTTCTGCCGTGTTGGCTTTTTTATAGCTTGCAAAAGGGCAATAACACCTTGTTGCCTTTGACTGGTGAGAGAAAGCAAAACCCATTAATGAAGAGGAGACATTTAGAGCCAGCGGTGGTTCTGGTACAGCTCCACCTCCTCTAACAGCACTCACTGGGCTTTTTATCTGCAACGCTCGAAGAGTTTTCAAAAATGATTTGGCAATGTGTGTGTGGGGGGAAGTTTGGACATTATACTGTTATTTATATTATGCTGCTTCTTTTTAATTGTTGACAGCCCTATGGAGGGAATACCAGGCTTGGGATTCTCCTGGCTTTGACTGAGCACAGTCTATAAGTTTGGTTCTCTTAAACTTAACAGGAGCTCTGAACATTCCTGTTAAAATTGATGGGAAATGAACTTCAAGAGTCCTGAAAGATGAAGACTATCCCATCTGTCTATCTGCTGCTTTAATGGAGAGATGAGAAAGGTTTCATGCTGTAACCTGGCAGGGAATTCAAATGTCTAAGAAATTGCAAGAGAAGGCTTAGTGTCTTGCAGATCAAAGGGTTAATTTAGAGAATCCTCTATTCTTCAGCCAAAGGGGAGCTATTATGTTTAGAGAGGTAGTGTGCAGACCAGAATTCTTCTGCTGATGAATCCTAGAGTTTGTGCTGTCCAGTGGCTTACTTTATAGAAAAGACTACCTGCCAGTCCTGGAGGTTTGAGCTAACAGATGGATCTTGTTTTCTCACAAGCTGGCATGCTGGGCTCTGATCTGCCTCTTGGGATATCACCGAAAAAGCATTTCCACTGTCACCATTTTAAAGAAGCAGGACTTATCTGACAGTGAAGACTGAGTCCTTTTGGTGGGTGCTCTGTCACCCCTGGGTTCCTTTGACTGTTTCACCTTCAGGATTCAGCCCTGGCAGAACAGCTGCAGAGATGTTCACATCTTCATCCCTTCCCTATGATTTCTTCCATGAGGAAAGACTGATAGGAGAAGGAAGGAAATGTGAGAGTCTGTATGCATGTTAGCCTTAATATGTTGAAAGAGGAGACTGTGAGAGCCGTTTCTGGGTTATGGAAATGTGATGAATGAAGTTTCTTGTAGGAAACAATTGCTTCAGTCCTCTCAGTGAACTGCGTGACTGGTTCCTCTGTTTCTGCAGTTTGGTTTTTTTCAGATGGTGTTACACTTATCATGACTTTCCTTTACAATGCTTTTTCCTATTTTCCCTTTTTACCCTCCCTTTCCCTTTTTCCCTTTCACTTTTCCTGATTCATACTGTATAGAAGCCATTGTTCAAAAAATAATTACCAGGGTGGTAAGAAGTCTGCCTTTGGCTAAAGCCTGATGGCCCATCCCTGAGTGCAGCACCTTAACCTACAGAAGCCCTCTGGCATTATATAGAATTTTATCAGATCAGACACTAGTTTTCCTGGAAAAAGCATTTTGTCTTTTTAGTATCTCTATTCCTTGTCTATGATGTAGCATTAGCAGCATGTGCTCCTTCTCAGGAGCACAGTGAGGAAAAACCCATTTGGTTTGTGAATGCTCAGGCATTGCTCTAATGGAAGCCATGTAAATAACTAGATAAATTATTTCTCTGAGTTTGTCTGTTGAGTTTAATAGGTAGCAGGGTCAGAATCTCTTCACAGTGATTCATTTCTTACTGGCTGAGTGGGATTTGTGCTCACAAGCCATTGTACAGAAGTGTCCTACAATTTTTGCCGTCTCTGTCTTTTCCCTGCCTACACTTTTAGCTTTTTGATCTCTTGCTGGTGAGCTCCAGGGAGCAGAGACTACCATGGCCAATGTCTGCACTTTGCAAGGAGCTCAGGCACAGGGTAGGCTTTGTGGTGCTGCCATAACTAAAGGACAAATTAGTACAAACTAATCTAGAATTTGTTAGAATTTGTCATAATTTTTGCCTTTTTACTTTCATGAGACTGCTGTGGGGTTAGGATAAGACATAAGGGGGAAAACAATGAGAATGACCTTTCAGATGTCGGTTTCTTGGGCAGATTTGTTCATTCTGAGCTTTACTTTTGGTGTTTCAAAGAGGTGGTTTATGGCTCACATCCAGGGTGCAGGGTCTCTGCCCTGCCACGCCTGCTGTGACACTGGGGACAAACCGTGTGGGCTACACTCACACATCTTCATCTGGCTGCAGCTCCTGCATTGACTTGAGCAGTTCAAATAATTCTTGACTAACCTGAGTGCATCTCAGAATGGAAGGTGCAATGAACTCCAGCAGGTGTGAATGATGAGGCAGGGTGATGAATGGTGGGGACAGGAGTGTCCCCAAAGAGAGCACTGCTATGAGCAGTAAGATGCGTGTTCACAGCTGACATTTCTCACTGGTGCAAATCTCCCACTTGGAAACTGTGACAAGAGGGATTCCTTGTCTCTTCTGTGATGATGAAGCATTTAGGATTATGAAAAGTTCAGACAGGGCTGCAAAATTTCTCAGTCAGATAGATTGTTTTAAAATATTTATTGTTTCCACAAACTTTTTATGCTACCCAATCTGTGGGTTAGGATTTTTTGCAAAAAGCAAATAATTGCAGCTGAAGCTAGTTTTGAAGCAACCTTCAGGTAATTTTTAAGGAAAATTTTTTACATTGCTTTGTGGTTAAACTTAAATAATATTTTCATTACATTTGATTTCAAAATAATGTCAAAATTCTTCCCTATCTGGTAGAAGATGTAGTTAGAAATACCCACTGAAGACATGTTTTCTGATGTTTCCACAGGTCACTTAAGATTTTCCCTGGAGCGTGACTTCTAGTATGACACTTCAGTAATGCAGAAGCTGTAAGTAAATAATATCATGTTTGCAGCCCTTGTTTAAGAGCTGTGTTTATACGCTTTCCAGAGCTTTGCTAGAATTCATCTTTGCTAGACTCTGTCTACCTCACAACAAGCTTGCAGGGAAGTCACTGAGAGAAGACATGGCTTCAAAGTCGATCATGACATTTTAGATGCTTTGCTTTATCAGCTTCTTGTTTAATCTAAGAACTCCAATAAGGGTTTCCTAATCTACAGGAAGAAAGCCCAAGACATCTGTCAGTGTTGCAGGAAATGTCACAAGCAGACAAAATTAAAAATATCTCCTTAGCATCCATGAGCAGTGAATAAAATGCAATGATACATTACCAAAAGCTGATGTGCCATTGGTTCCCAGGCACAGGACAAAGGCCAAGAACCTTCTTTTGCTTGTGATACTAATTAAAAAGGCCTACAAGAAACTGAACAAATGAACCCTAGTGGCTGCTGACCTGGTCATGTATTTGTTGGCCTTTGGTAACTTGATGTCAGAGTTCAGTATCTTAAGTCTTATCACAGAGGTAAGCTTTTGGGCAATTCCTGGTTGTGAATGCAGGAAAAGGATACAGTTTCCCTCTCCTTCTCAACTTTTTCCATCTTTTTCGAAGGTGAATTAGTAAGCTGCTAATTTTGGTGTCTCTTTTCTGAATTCTGCATTGTTTTTCCTAATCAATTCTCTCAGATCTGCTCAATCTCCATTTAATTCAGTCAGCTACTCAACATCCGAACCTTTTGTAATAAAGAGAGTGCTAATTTTTCCATTTATTTCAATTGTCTTTCGTCAGGTGTTATCATATAACTCAATCATCCGGCATTGGAATTTGTAATTTAATCAATAAAGGAGGCCATTTTTCTCAAGAAAATCAAGGAAGAAAGATCTTGAGGAAAATGCACAGTGAAAGGAAGGTGAAAAGCAAAAAAGGGTGATAGGAACTGTGGTTGGCATTTAATAGCTGCACACCTTGGTGGCTATATTTGCCTGGCAAGTAGCAAGCAAAAGAGATACCACTACTTCAGTATTAATGGCTGTAGTGACTTTGCCTGTGCACTCATCTTGCAAAATCTAGAGGGACAATCATGGATAATACTTTGAGTTGCTACGACAAGCACCTTGCACCATCTCCAGGTGTTGGTAGCGCTGTAGATGAGCAACACTGCTCACATGAGCAGATTGATACCAAGAGAGACACCAAGAAAGAAACTTTGCTGTGGGGGCTCCTCCAGCCTTTCTGCTCACATGGCTTTTTATTGTGTTGCTGTTGCTTTAGATACGGGCAGAGGAGGGATGATCGGTGACCTCCCTTGATGTGATCTGAGGGGCCCGAGGCTTGGCAGCACAGGGATGTCCCTGCCCACAGTGAAAGGTGGCTGTGGCCTGTGAGCCTGCTCTGTCCCTGCCTCTGGCTTTGCTTGTAGGGCTTCTGCAGCCCCAGAGGTGGAGGTGGTTCTGTGCTCTCCTGGCAGGATGAGGGGATGGCTGTTCATTGCTAGCAGTGTGACCTGTACTGCCCTGGTTTTTCTACCAGGAAACAGCGAGGGTTTCCTGCCCTGGCCCATCTGAAAGAGCGTCTCTGCTAGTTCTGCTGGAGGCATGAATTTTGCCCCAGGGGTGAGGTTTGTTTTGCATTCAGTCCCTGGAAGACAACATGCCTGTTGCACACTTCCAAGCAGCTTTGAGCAAGGCTTGGTTGGGAGACTGAATGCCCCACTGGAGAAGCACTTCTGCTGGGCCACAGCTGGGAGTCCTTCCATGGCCCCTTGACTTCACAGCAGGATTGCCTCCACAGGCCTCAAATATCAGGCATCTGTAGAGTCAGCCATGGTTTTGCTGATAAATGGCTTATAGGTATTATGGTCTCAACTTAGCAAAATCTGTATAACACAAGATGAAAGATATCAAAACTCTTCATTCAGAAAATGTTAATATTTAAAATTACAGTAAATTGTTTGGTGTTTAAGGCACATCACTGCTCCTTTGCTTACGTCTCTCCCAAGGCCTGGTTGCTAGTGCTATAGACACATTTTCTGCAAATCAAACATTGGGCCAGCTATTGAAACACCCATCTTGTGGGACTTCTGGAATATGTCTTTTGGTTGAAGCAGGCATGCTAGTAAAAAAGACTTAATAACATATTTTGGAGAGTTTTTAATACGAGGTGTAAGGCATTTTTCTTGAAGATTTTAGTACTCCCCTCGAGTGCTACTCCAGATTGAATAAATAGGTATTTAGAGAGTCTTCAGGTGCTTATTTTCAACCTGCATTGACAAACTTTTCCTGTGGTAAGCACTGGAGAATCAAGTGTAGAGCTATAGAGTAAATAATCTTACTTCCCCCCCACTTTCCATCCCCAACAACACCCTAAGCACTCTACAGTAAAAGCTGTCTCTAAATGGGGACAGTGTCTTAACTCAGGGTTTATTAAGTAATGAACATCATGGATTGAAAAATGCCTGGACAAGGATTGCATTGGAAGGGGCTGCCCAGAGAGGTGGTGGAGTCACCACCCCTGAAGATGCTCAAGAAATGACTGGACATGGCCCTCAGTGCCATAGCCTGGTTGACAAGTTGGAGGTCAATCAGAGGTTGGGCTGGATGATCTCACAGAGGTCTTTTTCAGCCTAAATGATTCTGTGATTCCGTGTGAGTCTGTGAAATGAAATGGAGATGAAATTGAAATGGCTTGGTCCTATATTCTCAGCCACTCTTGAATTCAAGTCCTGCTCCTGTTTTGCACAGCTGTACCAGAAAGTTTTGGACAAGGAACGTGTGGAGTATGCCAATCAGGCAGCTACAAAATCTACAGAACTGCAACTGGATGACAAATCATTCCCTCTGCCCTTGGAAAACATCATAGAAGCCTTTTCTTATATGAGCAATATTGTAAATATTGTTCATCTTTTTTTCATAAACCTGTGTTTGAGTCTATTCTCCAACCTTTCAATGGTGCCAAAGGATTACCAAACACGCACCATATGATTGTTTATGATCCCAGGTCCCTTCTTGTGCACTCCAAATAGTGTCATCAAAGCCGATGCTGCTCTGCCTGCTGTGTTTGGCCAAATATAAGAGCAGAGTTTCTCCCATGGAGTAGCTTAATGTGCTGTGTTTGAAGATTGACTTTTGGAGCAATGACTCTCTGACTCGCCAAAGCAATCAGTGCTTTGCCCAGCCAGGCAGCCTAGGGAACACAGCTCTAAGAAGCTTTCTGATGAGAACTGTGGCTGAAGACATTTCTCAGGGTTGATTTAGCACTCAAGAGCTCAGAGCTTTGTGAAACTGGAGCATCTTCAGAAGTAAGCAATGGCACATGTAGATTGCTGCTCTGTCTTTCCCATAGTAATGACTTCCTCCTTTCACCTAAAAAAAAGAGAAAATTATTAATTATACTTTAGTCTTGCTTTATAGTGGTATTTTACACAAAATCAGGCCAGTGTAAAGTATGTCCAAAATATTTACATATATGTTCATTAATTTTTCTCCACTTACTTTTGAGGTGCTAAAACATTTTGTAACACTGATTTGGTGGTTTTTTTTTGTCCTGCTCCCAGCACCAAATCACTCAGTGATTCAATGTCGATCAGGAATTTGGGGGGAAAGAAAAGAAACACTACAACCACATTTAGCCTATCACCTTAAGGATGTTGGGTTTTGCTCCCACTGATTTTGAATTCAACAGGCTGCAGAAGGACTGGATGTCATTTTAGAGATAAAATGTATTAGAGATTTTTGTTTTCCTGACCGTTGTGAAGTAGCATCATTAACACAAGCAAATTACCATGCTTCACTGTGCTGTGTCCATGGTACATTGGAGGCCCTTTTCCATTGGTAAAGCTGAATCTATTCTTCTGTAAAATCAGGGGCCCATTGGCAGTTCTTTGGCAAGTGAGACAGAGGGACTATTTAATGGGAAGAAGAGTGGTCTAATAAAGGGGAAGAAGTCGAACATGACAAGTGCAAGGAAAGATAGCAGAATGTTGGTTTACAAATCACTGCATAATTGGGCCAAAATATTCATCCATTTTCACAGGACCAGGGAGAAAGAGGATGGCAGTTTTGGGGTAAATGCGTTACGTGATTTTTCCAAAGTGCATTTTAGAGAAGTCAAGCACTCTATCCATTTCTCTTCCCAATATGAGTGCTGTGATTTCAGGCTAATGGAACACAGTTGTATCACTGAACTTTCTTTTTTGAAATGGTGTATTGGTTTTTGGTAAAGAAATGGGACTTTTGCTTGAATATGTCTGGATTTTACAAATAAGTTTTTAGTTTAATAAGATGAAACCAATTAACCAGAAAAGTCATTGCCAATGGATTTTACAAGTACATAAAAATATATTGCTTTTTCTTGAAACATTTCATCACCCTTTTGAATGTTCTTTTTTCTTTCCTTTGCCACCACTGACAAAGTACTGTGATAATTTGTTCCCTCATGCCTTTTCCTGAAAACATTGATCTCTGGCCCTGATTTTGTGTGTGTGTGTGTGTGTGTGTGTGTGGATATTAGACGTGCATATGCATCTATTTATTTCTGACTCTGTTTATTTCTTTATCCAGTGTTGCTCAGTGTGTTTAACTTGCGGCCTGAGGAAAAACAGGGCACACAAACTATAAAAAAGTTGTTCTGAAAAAATTGCTTAAAATGGCACAGGACCCAAGGGCTAATGAGCAGTCTCTCAAAGCCAGGTATTAATGCAACTGCTGAAATGTTTGGCACAGCAGAGACACTGAAGAAAGCAGTAGCACCTGATTGTTACCCCTCTGGATCTCTGGGAGTGGGCATGTCTCCTGGAAACTCTTCTGAGGTCCCTCATTATGTCAGCTGTGCCTTGCAAGTGAGGGTGGGGACAGAGACACATTATCCTGCAGTGGCACAGAGGTCTGTGGAAATGAGTTCTGGTCGCTGCCTGACTGTCTCTGAACTGGAATGCTCATTTAATCACCTATAGCAATATTTTACTTGTAGGAAATTTTAACATGAGGCCCCGCCAGCCTCCTCTACCCCTAAATTTCCATCAACTCTGCCTGCAAAGAGGGCTGGGTAATACACAAGACATGGGCGCATACTGAGGAATTGTAGGATTTCTATTTCCATTACCTCAGCCTTCCCCATTCCCTTGTAGCCTTGCCTTCTGCTTAAAATGCAAAGGATATTAACTTCTATGAGCATGTGGGGCAGTAACCCAGGCAGGCACTGCTTTGGGATGACATGGTTTTCCCTGCTCTGATCAACTCTGTAAACTGAAGCAAAAAGAGACTGCTTTGATCCCTAATAACTTTGCTAGTTTGCTTTAGTTACCAGTTGATACAGAGATGACTTAAACATGGTACTTTGGGGTAAAATATAGAATGTTTGTCCAAGCACATGGCAATGACACACAAAATTAGCTGTTGCAAACAGACATCTCTGTTCGCATCAACTTTGCCCAATTTGTCAAGAAAACATCTGTATCATCTAAAAGAAAAACAAACATTAAATTTGGGTAATAGGAAAGACTTTAATTCTTTTCTTCTGCAAACTGTGGGAGTGCCCTGCAGGACAGTGCCCTTTTTGCATCACTGCTTGGTTCTCACATTTTAAAAGTAAGTTTAGATATTTTACCAGCAGGCTGACATCATTACTAAGGCTCTGTGTGTTTACCATAGAACTGATGATCTAGTTGAAGGAAATTATTACATGAGAACTTTAAAGGAGATACCCTTTCAATGGGGTGTGAACTTCAACACAAACCTAACAGTTGCTTAAAGTCCTTCTGGATTTGTGAAACTGTCCCATGAGCCACAGCAAGCTGTGAATGATGCTGCCCTTCAAACAGCCAGGACAGCCCAACGCCTCCTTCCAGTAGCCTGACACCTCCTTCCATGCGGTGTGAGCAGCATGTGCTGGTTTACATCCAAGCTCGTCCACTGCTTATTTAATTCTCACTATTTTTTTGGCCTGTGTTGAATTCCTGGCCTGTCCTGCATATTAAAACGACCTTGTTCCTCCAGGGAGACCTCCCGTGCCTCAAACAAATGGTACCAACACCAAATAGCTGCTTTGTGGTATCCAGTTTTGTCCTGCATTTGTTTTAAAGCATCCCAGGAACCCTTGGCTACTTTGCACAAACTTAACTTGAGGGTAATAATTTTGTCTGGGTTTTGTCACAGAAAATCAATTAAGGAGGATTATGAACGCAGTTGTAGGCCTGTTTCATTTACAGTTGCAAATGAAACCCAGGCCACACACTGATCGTTTATATAGGAAAGGAGATGCTGTGTAGTTTTGAGTAGCTGAATTACCTGCATGTTCCTTTGTGTGGCTTCACTTATTGCAGAAGGGAGGGGAGTGAGACTTGGAAAATTAATAAAAAAGTGATATAAAGGCGGGAAAGAAACCACCGAGGGAAAAACTATCCTCACTGCTTTTCCCTAGGAGGCACACATCCCTTCTACACATAATAAACTCCACAGGGAATTTTTTCCTCCTTAGAAAACATATCCCAAAGGGCAGGAGTGAGTAGTCCTTTATTTATTTATTTATTGTAAACAAAGAGCAATATTCTGTTTTCATGGCCTTGATTTGCCTCCAAGTCCTTGAGCCACTGGGGACAAGGCANNNTTTTTTCAGTTCTTATATCTGGGCCATAGAAGCCAACATTTTATTCCGTTTTTCTCTTTTTCAAGTTTTTCTGCAAGCAGCTGAATTCCCCAGGTAGGAGGGGGAGAGGAGGGGGAGGGGAAGAAAGGATGTTTACCATATTGGAGCAAAATGATAGCTGCTGCAGAGGCTGGCTCCAGGTGGAAGCAGCATGTTTGGAGACAATGAAACAAGAAGGGAATTTGTTTATTTGGGAGATGCCTTTTTAAGTTATGAAGGGCAGAACAAAGGCAGAACTTATTTTGATGTCCTCTGATGAAATGTCTGATTTTGTAGAGGAGCAATATCTCTCAGCTTTGCTTTGCAGCAACAATACTGGAAAATACTTTGCACCACTCAGGAGATATGTGAAGGGCACAGTATTTGGGTCACCCTTTCCTCCTAATGCAGGCTTTGTCCCACAGCTTTGGGCTTTGTCCTCTAACCTTTTGCCTGGGAAATCCCACACTGATTTCCCGGGGGTGTTGCCTGCCTGAAGACATGAAGGATAAGGCTTAGCTCCTGTATACTGATTTTTATTCATAAGAAATTATCACCATTTTGCAGAGGGGGAAGAGAGGGGTGGAATCAACCCCAACAGAGTCAAGGCTAGGCACAGTCCCAGGCCTTTCCCTCAATGAAGTGAGTGCTGCTGTGTCTGCTGAAGGACCTACCCAATTCATCACCTTTGATTAAAGCTCTCCCCAAGCATACTCTATTTAACAACTCGTTTGCCTCTTGTTTCTTACTTTCCTCCTGATCCTTCAATTCTAGGAAGGGTTATACCGTCCTTACTGTGGTTTCAACTACATGCCTAAGAGGCTTACTGGATTCTTCACCAGATGAGGGGAAATAAGCTCTTTAGTTTCTAGCTTTAGATCAGATACTGTTTCTGTACCTCTCTCTATGCAGACTTGACACTGTTGAACACTGAAAGAGAAGCAGGCAGCTTATTAACTCTCAAAAACTTCAGCAAAATTCTCTGTAAGTGATGCAGTGAAGTGTAAACAGTATGTACTTTTGCTTCATATCCAGGACAATTCATCCTGTGGTGAGGGGCTGTTACAGTATTTTATATTTCTCAGTTGTTTTGTGGTAGAGTTGTCTGGCGTCAAACCAAACTTCTTGTTGAGGTAAAACCTGGATGAAAAGAATGAAGGGCCTTGTATAAAGGATGATCTCTAAGTCTCTTGCACTTGACTGAGTCAAGAAATTAGGGCAACTGAAATCAGCGTCCTCAGCAGCTTTCAAACCAGGTGAACATGGCTTTTTGGAGAGTATTATGACTAGATGAATTTGAGTGTGAATAACCTTGCAGAAGTCAGTGGATTTATGTTGACACAAAAATAGTGGGGGAGAAAAAGGGGAGGATCAGTATTTCACATAGCTATCAGATAGTTTTGTTACAACTGATTGGGACAGTCTGTCACAATCCAGTTTTGTTGTGCAGTGGAGGAAGGAGATGAGCATTTCCAGAGGGTGACTCACCAGAAGGGCCTTCCCATGGGTGACAAGAGCTGACCTTTGGGACTGCTGATCTCCTCCTGCTGATGTACCAAGGCCTTGCAGCCTAGCTTAGCTCAGGTGAATAAAGTAGGGTGAGATGAATCTCTGCCTACGTTTCACTCACATATTTTATATTTGGTAGAGCATACAAAAATAGTCCTTTTTTTAGCATCTTTCAATCTGTAGATAGTAGAGTTAGATCCTTAGCCAGCATAAATGATATAAACTTCAGTAGTAAAGAGCTGACTTTGATGGAGTAACTTCTGCTTTGCTCTAGTTCACGCAGTTTCAATCTCCATAGAGTTTTTTGGGGTCGTTTCAGCAGTACCTCTAGGCTTTATACCTAAA
>WAAG01040661.1:26217-45276 GCA_013390105.1 Tichodroma muraria
TTCCAGTGGGGGCAACCATTTTGTAAGTGAAGCATGAGCAGACTTCGCTGTAGTCATGGCGGTAGAGGTAGAAACCCAGAAAGCACCTTTTGTCTGTGTGAGTTAATGAACTTCATTAATGGAGAGTGGAAAAGTGGTCCTTGTATTTAATAATTTCCTGTTGTGAAATACCTGGGGATAGTGTTAAGATGTGACCACATCTTACAGGGGACTTCAATTTCCCAACAGACAAGGGAATTGTACCTTAGGGTCCTTTGGGAGCACTATCTCACTTTTCCCACTGGTAAAGTTGAGGGCTTTGAGCTAATGGAAGCAGTTGGATTTTAAGGCTTGGTCAGTTAGTATCTGTGGAGAGTTAGTGTCTCCTTGGGGAGAGAAGTTACACTGTGGGGCAATCCCCAGCTGGAAATAAACAGTACCAGACACCACCCAGGACCTTTCCCAGTGCCACGTTGTTGAAGACCTCTGTGCTGAAATTAGTTACAGCTGAAAAGACATTTCTACATGCATGCTTAGAAGTTGAAGGCTAAAGTTTGTAATACATTTGAAGTAAATTTGCATTCTGGCCCCTAGTACAGAGCATCTGTTTGAGCCTTTTGCTGCTTAGTTCTAGAAAGTTTGTTCCCAGTGAGTTTTCATCTAAGTACATTCATTAATCCTTTTTGGACTTAGCTTACCCACAAATATAGAAGAAGCTTTGAAGTGGATTGGCAACTTTTCACCACCTTTCTTTCTTTTGTTTTGTTAAATAGTAAGTTTAAAGGTACTAGAGTAGGTCAAGAATTGCATGCTTAAACTGTTTATTTCCTTCGAGAAAAGAGATTGGCATTTAAATGTGCCATTAGAGCTAATCATCTCATAAGCAGGAGTTTACTGACCTAGAAACTTAATCTAGTCCTGTGAGTTTAAGTATATGCAACATTTTTTTAGAAAACAGGAAAAATATTATTTCCAAATGAGGCATGTGATTGGTCTAATTCTCTCTTTTTTTTGTAGATACCATTAATTTGAAAATTACTTCTGTGAGGTGCTGTTATCTTGCTTCTGTGCAGGCAAACTGTGAGTCCTAGCCCCCTGAACAACGCAGAGGGTGAACAAGTACATATGAAAATTGACAGATAAATGCCAGTGCAGGCCCATTAGAAACAGGAAAAAAGGAAGGAAAGAAAAAAGAAAAGAAAAAAGGGAAGATTATCTGTCTAGCCTTATTGGCAAATGATCAGAAAAGTGACTGAAAGCATTCTATTGCATTTTTTTCCTGCTTAGGGTTTGATAAAAAACTCACTAAAATAAGTGGGAAATTTTCCATGATGTTCTTGATCTTGGTCTGGGATGCCTGATCAACACTTATTCTGTCTCCCTGCAAACAAATTGCTAAGTGCCTCAAGCAAATAAAGATGTTGTCAACAACCAGCACTATCAATACTACTTGGCACTGGCAAAACAAACTCATCTGCTGTTGGTAAAATGATTCCTCAACATGTAGACAGGAAAGCACTTACTTTGAATATGGGTATGGATGTAACCCAATCATGTGGCATGGGACTCCATATGTTCAATAAAGAGTCGTTTTTAGATAGACAAGCGACCTTGAAATGCATTTAACAGTTTTCTGCATCATCACCTTTTAAACTTCTTACTCCTTAGTTTTAGTTTAGTTATATTCAATTTTTCCCCCGTTTTTTTAATGCCTTATAAAGTTCAGTGTGTGCAGATTTGGTTTGGGAACGGAGGTGGAGCACAGCTGGTGGAGTGGAGAAGCAGGGAGTGAGATCTTTTTAAAGCAGCCAAACTTGTAGCCAGAGAAGATACTGCATTTATAATGTCCCCATTCTTCTCAATACTTAACAAGAAAAATGATTGTGTGTGTGTGACGTGAATATTCAGCACAGAGCTTTGGTAGCTGACCGCTCTCTTTTCACAGCCATCCAACCGCACACACATTCCTCAGGGATTACCTCACTGCCAGCCCTCCTCAAAGTGTGGGATACGCCGTAGCCGACCAACTGCAAAGCTCCTTTCTGCCTGCTGCGGTGCTGGTTTTAGGCAATGACCTTTAAAACCACAAATCTAACCCTATGTCTACCCCAAAAAAGATTTTTCATTTGTTAGCTAAATGGGAGAGACGCTGGGTGTGGAAATAGGGTAGTCTGTAGGTTACGTGTAGAAATTCCTTTCCAAGCTTTCCACTCCCCTTTGGCTCCAAACACTCAATAACTTTCCAGCCACAGAATGTTTGTCCCTTCTTTCTCCCTCTTTATTTTTTTTGTGCTCTTCCCTTGTTTTGCATATTCTGACAGCACTGTTTACTTCAGCCTGCAGCTCCCACTGCTTTGTGTGCTTTCTCTGTCTCACAATTGCATAAATAAAGCACTAAAGAAAATTTGCATTTGATGGGAATTTTTAGCTGACATTAAGTTTTATGGGTAGAATATAATATATGTGAGTTGGCTTAATTAAACTGAATTGTCATTTGTGACATGGAGGTCTTTATCTGTACGAGACTATTTTTGTCTTTCATATTTTCTGCTATTAAACGTGCCAGTGGATTTGAAAACCCAAGGGTGACAGGTCTCAGAGAAGTATCATCTCTCTTGTGGCAAAATATCTGCTTATGCCAAGTGAAGCAAATCAGCATCATCACAGGGCTGAACAGTTAATTTATGCCATGAATTCCTAAATGTCAGGGGATGGAATCTGAGGTCCATATATGTTGTAGCACCCTCTAGTCGCCCTGTTGGTGACTTGCGTCACACTAGAGGAGAGATGGAGTCTGGCAAAATGGTTTAGAGCAAGGGAAATTCAGCTAAAAGTTTGTCCAGAGTTTCTGTGCCCTGATATCCTACGTAGGTTGAAAGTGGCTTCCTTGCCCCTCCCAGACAGTGGTGTGTGCCCCGGAGCACTGCTGGATTTGGCTTCTGTGAGTGCAAGGTTTCTGGTGAGGCTGGGCTGGGTTTCGGGTTTCTCACACACTGCCCCTTCCGCCACACGGGCTGAGGTTTTAACACCTGCAGAGCACTGGGGAGCACACGGGAAATTCATTTCATCAGCTGCTGCAGCTTTGCTTCAAAGGCTTGAGGAACCAGCCTCCCAGTTCCCATTTTCACCCTGTTCTTAAATATCCAAATTGAAGGGAAAGGTGGAAATACCATTTTACCATGGAAATGCCATTTACACACACCCAACTAGAGCGTGTTTAATCCATCCCTCTGCCCAGGAACTTGGTCTGTTATATTTATCCTTCCAGATAGATCAGGAAGGTCTATCCTGATTCTGTGAGAGTCAGGAAGGGTGTGAGCTTTCTGCAGGATCCCCAGATGTGGCTTCACAAAGCACAGGTTCTTGGGAGGGCTCCATACGAGTTCTGACTTTTTGACTGTTTCTCTGGAACAAGGCTGGCGAAGTGTAGCTTGAGATTGTCACACTGATTAATACTCATAATATCGGTGCAGCTCCCCAAAGTGCATGAGGGACTGATCGAAGTACTATTTCCAGTTTATTTTTTTTTCAGGCTAAAGATTTCCACACTTGCACAACTCTTTGCTGTCATTTTCCATGCAAGAGGTCTACGTGCCCCTGAGACTGATACTGCATCTGCTCCTCTGTGAAGACAAAGATAAACTGGTTCCTGGTGTGTTGTTCTTTCGCTTACTCTTCAGCATAAGAACAAGCAATAAGAATGCATTTTAGATGTTAATGAAATTAATGAAAGCCAGATCTCAGAAACAGATGAGATTGTTTGACTGTCTCAGGCAGATTTTTACTTCATTTTAATTACAGATGAGCCAGAACCAAACCCCTGATTAGNATTTGACTCTGCCAATATTTTAACCTGTCGTTTCAGAAGCTGTGGTTTTCTGTTTGGACCTTTTGGGGTGTTGTTTGTTAAGTCAGATGCTTATGCAGCAGAGCCATCCTTCCATGCTGTTTTGAATGCCGGTGGTACCAAAATATTACTCATAAAGTGCGCACGCTGTTACGATTCGTGACTTTAACTCTTAGCATATTTATAGGCCTCATTTCCATTTGTTGTGGTCTCATTAATGGAGCAGCAATAATAAATTGAAATGTTAATGGAGGAATCATTTCACCAACAGCATAAGGTATTAATGAACTTGATACAATAGTTGAAAGGAAAATAACTTTTTAGTAGTGTAATTTTTTTAACCCTGGTTCTCTCCTTCCAAACATGTGGAATTGGGGGGGTTTCAAAATTATGGAAATGATTTCATGCAGACAATCAGCTTCCTGGATATGTTAGATAGGAGATGCACTGTTTGCAGAAATTCCAGTGGGGGCAACCATTTTGTAAGTGAAGCATGAGCAGACTTCGCTGTAGTCATGGCGGTAGAGGTAGAAACCCAGAAAGCACCTTTTGTCTGTGTGAGTTAATGAACTTCATTAATGGAGAGTGGAAAAGTGGTCNGTAATACATTTGAAGTAAATTTGCATTCTGGCCCCTAGTACAGAGCATCTGTTTGAGCCTTTTGCTGCTTAGTTCTAGAAAGTTTGTTCCCAGTGAGTTTTCATCTAAGTACATTCATTAATCCTTTTTGGACTTAGCTTACCCACAAATATAGAAGAAGCTTTGAAGTGGATTGGCAACTTTTCACCACCTTTCTTTCTTTTGTTTTGTTAAATAGTAAGTTTAAAGGTACTAGAGTAGGTCAAGAATTGCATGCTTAAACTGTTTATTTCCTTCGAGAAAAGAGATTGGCATTTAAATGTGCCATTAGAGCTAATCATCTCATAAGCAGGAGTTTACTGACCTAGAAACTTAATCTAGTCCTGTGAGTTTAAGTATATGCAACATTTTTTTAGAAAACAGGAAAAATATTATTTCCAAATGAGGCATGTGATTGGTCTAATTCTCTCTTTTTTTTGTAGATACCATTAATTTGAAAATTACTTCTGTGAGGTGCTGTTATCTTGCTTCTGTGCAGGCAAACTGTGAGTCCTAGCCCCCTGAACAACGCAGAGGGTGAACAAGTACATATGAAAATTGACAGATAAATGCCAGTGCAGGCCCATTAGAAACAGGAAAAAAGGAAGGAAAGAAAAAAGAAAAGAAAAAAGGGAAGATTATCTGTCTAGCCTTATTGGCAAATGATCAGAAAAGTGACTGAAAGCATTCTATTGCATTTTTTTCCTGCTTAGGGTTTGATAAAAAACTCACTAAAATAAGTGGGAAATTTTCCATGATGTTCTTGATCTTGGTCTGGGATGCCTGATCAACACTTATTCTGTCTCCCTGCAAACAAATTGCTAAGTGCCTCAAGCAAATAAAGATGTTGTCAACAACCAGCACTATCAATACTACTTGGCACTGGCAAAACAAACTCATCTGCTGTTGGTAAAATGATTCCTCAACATGTAGACAGGAAAGCACTTACTTTGAATATGGGTATGGATGTAACCCAATCATGTGGCATGGGACTCCATATGTTCAATAAAGAGTCGTTTTTAGATAGACAAGCGACCTTGAAATGCATTTAACAGTTTTCTGCATCATCACCTTTTAAACTTCTTACTCCTTAGTTTTAGTTTAGTTATATTCAATTTTTCCCCCGTTTTTTTAATGCCTTATAAAGTTCAGTGTGTGCAGATTTGGTTTGGGAACGGAGGTGGAGCACAGCTGGTGGAGTGGAGAAGCAGGGAGTGAGATCTTTTTAAAGCAGCCAAACTTGTAGCCAGAGAAGATACTGCATTTATAATGTCCCCATTCTTCTCAATACTTAACAAGAAAAATGATTGTGTGTGTGTGACGTGAATATTCAGCACAGAGCTTTGGTAGCTGACCGCTCTCTTTTCACAGCCATCCAACCGCACACACATTCCTCAGGGATTACCTCACTGCCAGCCCTCCTCAAAGTGTGGGATACGCCGTAGCCGACCAACTGCAAAGCTCCTTTCTGCCTGCTGCGGTGCTGGTTTTAGGCAATGACCTTTAAAACCACAAATCTAACCCTATGTCTACCCCAAAAAAGATTTTTCATTTGTTAGCTAAATGGGAGAGACGCTGGGTGTGGAAATAGGGTAGTCTGTAGGTTACGTGTAGAAATTCCTTTCCAAGCTTTCCACTCCCCTTTGGCTCCAAACACTCAATAACTTTCCAGCCACAGAATGTTTGTCCCTTCTTTCTCCCTCTTTATTTTTTTTGTGCTCTTCCCTTGTTTTGCATATTCTGACAGCACTGTTTACTTCAGCCTGCAGCTCCCACTGCTTTGTGTGCTTTCTCTGTCTCACAATTGCATAAATAAAGCACTAAAGAAAATTTGCATTTGATGGGAATTTTTAGCTGACATTAAGTTTTATGGGTAGAATATAATATATGTGAGTTGGCTTAATTAAACTGAATTGTCATTTGTGACATGGAGGTCTTTATCTGTACGAGACTATTTTTGTCTTTCATATTTTCTGCTATTAAACGTGCCAGTGGATTTGAAAACCCAAGGGTGACAGGTCTCAGAGAAGTATCATCTCTCTTGTGGCAAAATATCTGCTTATGCCAAGTGAAGCAAATCAGCATCATCACAGGGCTGAACAGTTAATTTATGCCATGAATTCCTAAATGTCAGGGGATGGAATCTGAGGTCCATATATGTTGTAGCACCCTCTAGTCGCCCTGTTGGTGACTTGCGTCACACTAGAGGAGAGATGGAGTCTGGCAAAATGGTTTAGAGCAAGGGAAATTCAGCTAAAAGTTTGTCCAGAGTTTCTGTGCCCTGATATCCTACGTAGGTTGAAAGTGGCTTCCTTGCCCCTCCCAGACAGTGGTGTGTGCCCCGGAGCACTGCTGGATTTGGCTTCTGTGAGTGCAAGGTTTCTGGTGAGGCTGGGCTGGGTTTCGGGTTTCTCACACACTGCCCCTTCCGCCACACGGGCTGAGGTTTTAACACCTGCAGAGCACTGGGGAGCACACGGGAAATTCATTTCATCAGCTGCTGCAGCTTTGCTTCAAAGGCTTGAGGAACCAGCCTCCCAGTTCCCATTTTCACCCTGTTCTTAAATATCCAAATTGAAGGGAAAGGTGGAAATACCATTTTACCATGGAAATGCCATTTACACACACCCAACTAGAGCGTGTTTAATCCATCCCTCTGCCCAGGAACTTGGTCTGTTATATTTATCCTTCCAGATAGATCAGGAAGGTCTATCCTGATTCTGTGAGAGTCAGGAAGGGTGTGAGCTTTCTGCAGGATCCCCAGATGTGGCTTCACAAAGCACAGGTTCTTGGGAGGGCTCCATACGAGTTCTGACTTTTTGACTGTTTCTCTGGAACAAGGCTGGCGAAGTGTAGCTTGAGATTGTCACACTGATTAATACTCATAATATCGGTGCAGCTCCCCAAAGTGCATGAGGGACTGATCGAAGTACTATTTCCAGTTTATTTTTTTTTCAGGCTAAAGATTTCCACACTTGCACAACTCTTTGCTGTCATTTTCCATGCAAGAGGTCTACGTGCCCCTGAGACTGATACTGCATCTGCTCCTCTGTGAAGACAAAGATAAACTGGTTCCTGGTGTGTTGTTCTTTCGCTTACTCTTCAGCATAAGAACAAGCAATAAGAATGCATTTTAGATGTTAATGAAATTAATGAAAGCCAGATCTCAGAAACAGATGAGATTGTTTGACTGTCTCAGGCAGATTTTTACTTCATTTTAATTACAGATGAGCCAGAACCAAACCCCTGATTAGAATTGCTCCAAATTTTGGATCCACTTCTCTCAGCTTAGCAGTTTTGACCAGTTTCCAGTGTTTAATTTTCTTCCTGTTTTATTTTTCCATCTGGTTTTGCTCCAGGTGTTTTAATGTTTTCATTTTGTCTCCATGGAAGACTGACCTCATGAAGGACATGAGATATGCTGCCATAAGTCCCACTGGGGGTGCGGAGGCATAATTTGGTTTCAGGATGTGCTTGTACACTCTGGGAGAGCTCACACTAGACTTGGGGCTTAGAAGCAGTTCTGTGCCATCTCAGCAGGCAGGTGGCTGCCCCTGCTGCCATCCTGGCAGCTCAGGAAGGCACAGTCCCTGGGAAGTCCTAGGTGGCAAATGTCTTTCTGACTGGCCCAATATGGCCATGACTCTTGGCAAGTCCTCAGCTGCAGAATCTTACTGATGGTTTGTTACCATGTCTTCACCCATATCTCCAGACCATCCCATCGACAGTGCTGTGTTCTCAGTCTGCACATCTATAAATTCCATTGTGAATTTATACTCTGATTAAAAAAAAAAAAAGCCTCCTGGAGACAGTGTATTAATAATGAACAAATTCCTTTTTATGTCTCCTGGATATAAGGGGACCTCAGGCCTCTCCCTAGGGAGAGAGAATGGTCTGAACAATCCAGTTAGAAACCTCAGAATCAGTAAGCACACAGGAAAGGCTGGTTTATTATCCTTGTTCTTTCATTGCTGTACTCAAATCCCAGGAACAGTGTTACTTTGGGTCCACAGATATTGTGCAGTGCATTTTTAGGGGAGGTTGTGAAGAACATCTGATCATAATGTTTTTAAAAACATTGATAAAAAAGGAAGAGGAGAAAATAATTTGCATTAAATGCTGCAGTGCTTCATTTACACAATATAGTAAAAAGCAAATTTTGTGATTCAAGTAATGATTGCAGGTTATTAAACTGGCTTTAAAGGCTTCATAAATGAAAGCCTTTTAATAAACGATGAACATGTATGATAGTGCTCTTGGAAATAGAGACAATCTTTATTAAGCTTGGCACATTTTCTCCACCTACCCACTTCCCTGTTGCTTTACTCGGTTGCTGTCTCACTGTCACAAAAATGCACCAGTGGGACGAAGCTTGAGTTGGGGTACTGCATGGGAAAGCACCACCCTCCATGGCTGCCAGGCCCTGGAGAACATGGCATCTTGGGAGGAGGCTGCAACATCGTGGATTTGCTCTGGTCAGAGGAGGTGTCTTGAGGCAGCTGGAGGAGGTGGGAGCCAAATTCATCACTTGACAGTTTCCATCTGTGTGTGTATGAGAGGTCTCCTCTGCCATTGTTGAAAGATTGAGCAGAGCACTCACTGAGACGTGAAAGTTGCTCTCCCCTGGCACCCGTTCAGTTGGGAATTTGGCAGCTGGTGATGGGAGCAGGCATGGGGCTCAAGGGCAGAACAGGGCTGGGCTTCATTAGGGCCTGATTCAGAGCATAGCAACATCAGTGGGTGCTTTCTCACTGGCTTGAAGGATCTGGCCTCTACAGTGCTGGAGTGAGGAGCTTCGGCAGTCATTTCACTGCTCCTTTATGTTTTCAGGGGTCTGTTCTGAGTGGCATCAGATTGGGACTTACTGACCCAGAGGGGAGGTGGCAGAGGGAGAGGCAGAGCCAAGGCAGGCAGCAGACGATAGAGCCTTCCTTCCCGGACCAGTAATAAACCATGCTGGTGTAAAGGAAAGTGTTCCTGCAAGTACTGCCTTTTGATTAGATATCTGGGAGTCATAAGAAACTTCCTGTCACGAAGGTGAGCATACAGCCCTGCCCAGCTGCAGTTTTGGAAAACTTAATTTTACCTGCTCAACTTGTCTCCTCATAGAGTGGAATATTCTGCTCTATTTTGCCTAAATTATTAAAGACTGATGAGGTTTCCAACCTAGAAGTGACTGCATTTCAGTGATGGATGAGTTGATTCTTCTGTGGATATAGTAATCAAGGCATTTTTCAGCATCTTCAACATGAAAGGCACAATATAAATGTGAAATATTATTTTGTGCCATGCAGCTGCTCAAATCTCAAATACACATTATGTCTCGGTAATATAGACAGTGTTTAAGACTGTTAAATTAAACTATTAAAGCCTATAGAAAAAACAAAGATGACAGAGTGCAAATTAAATCTGAATTATCGTTAAATTGCTGCGCCAGTAGTTCTCAAGCACATTCATAGTGACCTGGAAGAGAGCAGGGGGAGTGGAATGACATTCACACCTCCTAATTGGAGTCATTATCCATTCTTTGTTATCTTGCTGCCCACAACAAGGGCATGGCTGGGACACCAGTGACTTGGTGGGAGCACAAGGATGCCTGTGGACCACAAGGGATGTTTTGAATGTCCTGCCATCTCTGTGATTTAAAGCCAGGACGCGACCAGTCAGTCGCTAGTCAGATAGAAAGTTTTAAGGGCAATAAATGCCTGCAGGCTCTGTTCTGTGCATGGTGACTGAGGTGGGGGGTTGGGAGAAGAGGGGGGCATGGTGCATGGCTGGGTTGTGCTTCTGAAAGATGTTGGTGCCCCAAGGACATACTGTTCCTTCCTCCCTTCTTCTCTCCCCTGCTAACAGCCCAGGCTCACTGAGGGCCTTGGTGGACCAGGGGTTTGTAATAAAATCTGTGGGCCTTCCTGGAATATCAGATAGAAAAGGAGCTTTTTAAGTTACCTAAATGATATGCCTGCCAAAATATGAGTGCACCTGATAGTATGTTCTCAGGTACTTTGTCTGGTTCATTTTATCCCATTTCTATCCCATTGCAAATGATGAAATTTTCAGAACTTCCTTTGGAAGTTTATCTCTGCTCCGTTCTCTAATAAACACTCCACAGTGCATTTTCAAATTAAGATTTTGCCTTTGTTTTCCTCAAATCATTACTCATGATGGTATCTCTGTGTACCTCAAAAAATCCTTTTCCATCCTTAATCTTTACAAGCTTGCAGGCATGTATATATCTGTTTATTGTGAGTAACCTGACACCAATCCATCAGTTTGCTTCTTGGAGGACTTTATGACAGCAGAAAATGATTAATTTTCAAAGCAGACACAGCCTTTAATCTGCAGAAAAAGAAACAAACTTTCTTCCTCTCCTTTGCTGATTGAATCTGGAAATGAATGAATGATACCTGACTCAAATGTGTTTCTAAACTAGTTTTCATTAAATATAATGTCAGTGCTGATAATCAGAAGTGTCTTGAAGATTGGCCTATGTATGTATATGGTACTAAAGTCAGAATGAGCTTAGTGATCGATATCCATTCAGCATCTTAATCTGCTCAACAGTGTTAAATGGATTGCCCCACCGTCCTTGCAAAACAGGGAAATAGTGTAACTCTTGAGCAGGAATGTTAAAGAAGAGAGGATAAATGTGGTGTCCAAAATATTGCCAAGCAGCTCCTGACTTGTATCTTTGTGCCCCTCATCCAGCTGTTTGTCATCATAAACCAATGCAGTTATAGATGCGTTATAACATCTCGGGAGTTATAACTCCCAAGGATGGCCAAGAAAAACCAAGACTGACAAAATTGAAGGAAACATCTCTGTGTGGCTCCTCTGTATGTGCTGTAGTATTCACAGATCTCTCAGCTACTTTTCTCCAGTGGCTAAGTTGGGACTAAACCCAAGTACACATACAACCTTAGTTCTGAGTATACTTTGTTGCCTGGGTGTTTTATTAGTTGTTGGGCTCTTCTTCAAATGATGGGAACACTGATCTTTATCCTTAAGTCCATTCCTTGCTTTACTCTTAAAATGTATTTCCTGTTTCCAGCATGGGACTGAACCTCTGTCCATGAGAAGTTAAACTCAAGTATGTAAGTCATTTTACATACTGCTGCACTATAAAAATCATACTAATTTTATATACATATATAGTTATCTGAGTAATGGCTAAAGATGTGTGTTCCTCCCTGGACTTACTATAGGAGATCTCTTCCATTTCCCTGTTGCAAAATGAGAGGGTAACTAACAGTGTATTTAATTTAGTTATTTGAGGCAAAGACTGCTATGGGACATTTCTCTGTGGCTATGTCTTCTGGGGAGATTTGAATGAATGACCAAGAAGAATCGGAATCATCCAGTCATGCAAATTAAACCACTTCAATAATATGAGGGCTACTTTTCCTGATCCATAGTAATTGATGAGGCTCATTATATGTTAATATCACTCCTTTTTTTTAATCTTACATGTAATTTGCTACAGTGTTTCAATGTGAAGGTATAATTAAGATTCAGATGGCAATTTCATTCTAGACTGCTCGCTGCAGTTGCTTTAATAAAAATTAGAGCTTGGGATGCTATTTTCTCTAGAGGCAGAAAAAATATCCTTTTTGATACTTCAGATATAAATCCATTCAGCCACTGCTGAATTTTCTAATTGTGAAAAAATGCAAAGTTCCAGGCTACCACTGGTGGCAACTACCAATGCTCCACTACCACTTCCAGGCAAGCACTGCTTCTTTTCCCCCTATGCGTGGTTCAGCACCCCTGCTGAAGTTCTTGTGTTCAGTGCATCAGCCAGGACTCAGTTCGTAAATGCTCAGAAACTCTGACTTTCATGTCATCCATGCTCAAATCCTCCACCTACACATTAATGTTAATTATCAGTGCCCATGGTACTTGTGGTACAGCAGCCAGCTACTCCAAGATCTGCGCCACCAAGCTGCTGGGAGGGGTGTGGAAATCTGTGCATGAAACTTCATGAAATTTCATTGGTACTTTATTTTTCACATCAGGGGCTTATGTGGGGTTCAAGTGGGCTAAAAGCCTTTGCAGTGAGGGCAGGAGAGGTACACGTGTGTCTGTGTCCTTGTGGTGTGTCATTGCTTTGTGCTGATCCTCATCTTTGCCAACAGGCTCTGCCTGTATGTGGGATTTGATGGCTGCCTACCAGTTGACTACACACATGAGCTTATGGTGGGCATGCAGCTCCCTGTTGACAGAAATGCTTTGGAATGTAGCGTATGAAAAGAGCAAACCGAAATGTTTCTGTAATATCATGTGAGGAAAGACAAATGTGGGTGTCATGAAAAGATCCCAGCGAGCCTGCTGACATGGGCAGGGAGAGGGGGAGGTGGGAGTTTCTGTGCTTTTGTAAAGAGAGTAAAATAGTCACCACCTGGTAGTGGGAATTTCTGAAGTGGATGGCAAAACCTCATCCTTTTTTTATAGCAGCCGTTTTTTGGAAGTGACCATTTTGTTGCTGTTTTGTGTAGGCTGACATCAGGTGCTTCGTGAACCCGCTTCAGAGGTTTTCCTTGCTGGGTTCTTGAGGAGAATGGGAGTCTGTGTGTCTGGAGCACAAACCTTGTGCTGGTGTGAGCTGGTGCCTGGCAGGGCACACCAGGTCATTCCTCTGCCAGAAGGGAGATGTGCATTTTACAGCACTCTCAATGTGAGTCCCCATGGGGTTCATGGGTTGGAACATACAGAAATTATCCCACCAAAGCCATGCAGCCTCCCTGGGGGCAGAAGAAGAGCAGAAGGGGAGAGGCTGCTGGTGGAGGGGGGCTGTAGGCACCAGGGTTGGGAGGGGGGCAAAACCCCATCTCCACCTCATTGCTGGAGTGGATGAAACTATGTGCACTGATCTCACTGTTTTTCAGTGAGATAAGTGCTGGGAGAATTCTGTGAGAGCCAGAGTGACCATCACCCTGCTCTACAGTGGGGAGCACCAAAGCAAAATCTCAGGGTGGCTCACTGACTCAGTTTCCCCTCCTGTAGGTTGGAGGAGATCTTTCCCAAAGGTGCCAAAGTAAAGATAATTAGGGTTACACTAATGCTGTGGTGTGAGGGACCATGTGAGTCCTTCAGAGAAGAGAGCTTTCTATCTGACAGCTGCTTTAAAGATGTAGAATGAAATGCAAAAATTTGGCTTGACTTTGCACCACGCGGAAAAGAAGGACGTGTCTTTCAAGAAAGCAATTTATGGCGATGTTCTAGCTCTGAAAGACTGCAAGCTGTGTGGGTCCTATTCTCCCTTGGTGTAACTGCAGCTCCTGCACCAGGCTCACAGAAATACGGGAATCTGGGGTTTCCTGTCCATGCAGGTAGCTGCAGTGGGAGTGTGTTGTCTCTGTGCCATGTGTTGTACCGTAATGTGAGTTTTGGAACCCAGCCTGTTTTTAATAAATTGTACCTTTCCTCAACTGCTTCCTGTCTAAATACTGTGTGTTAACCCAAAAATGAGCAACCATCACAGCAGCTGTCAGTGGATTTTTGTATGTTCTCAGCAAAGACCCTCTGAGGAATTTCCTTGTTAAACAGACGAGCTATCAAAAGCACCTTTTCCTGCCAAAAAGGGCAAAAAGCACAGAAAACTGAGTGAACGTTCAGTGAAATTCTGTTGCAGTTTAATGAGATCAGGCCTTGGAAGGAGATCTCTCCTGACTTGTGTCTGCTGTGAGTAGAGCCAGAATAATATGTGAGAATCTTGAGCATAAACCCTTTATCATTTTTCTTTGACCCTTTCAGGACATACCAATAGTTTTGATGTATTTCTGATGGATGCTGTTGCTCCTGGAGCTAAGCTGGGCTGGGGGTGTTTGTAGGGCATCATGTACAGTGAAGTCTTGGCTACTTGTGGACAACCCCTAATCAGAGAGGCTTGGGAGTGTTGTTTCAACCTTCAGTTGCATTTCAGACTTGATCTTGAGGAGGGAAATTACTGACCTCAGTTGTAAGAAAACAAGTGAAGTTTATCACCAGGTCTGTCTGTAAATGAATAAAACAGATCAGGACTCTCTCCAACCTGAAAAAGAGATGGACCAAGTGGACATGTGGTAGAGATCCAGTAGATAGGAGAGAGTATGGAAGCAGTCAAGGGAGAGGGAAGGAGGAAGGATGTATCTTCAGACATCTGGAAGTCACCATTTTGCTTGCTGTGCTGTTTTATGGCGAATTCCAAAGGAGCATTGGTTCAATATTGCTGTTGGATGGAAAACTGCGAGAAGATCAGGATGAGTGGTGATACGGAGGAATTGACCTGGAAAAGTGATGGGACAAGGCTTGATAGAAGCAGTAAAAAGGTAGAACCTGGATTTTTGCAGAGAAAAAAGAAAAATTATTTGATTTGAAACAGAGAGTGATATTAAAGAGAAATTCTGTGTCTGAGAGGCAGACAAATTGATCACATGAATTAAGACTATTCATTTCAGTGGTGTACAGAAATGTGCTGTCTGCTTTTATTCTGTCTCATCCTGGGTTTGTCCATTTTTATTTTGAGTCACTGCTGCCCATCTGTACAGAATTCAGGTGAAGGGCTCTATACTGAATCTAAGTCTTTCCATTATCTTATTCTTTTCCTAAGGGAGCAAGATTGATTCCCAATAAAGCAACTGGTTGATTTTTAAGATTCTAGGACTTGCCTATTTTGTTTGATCTTTTGGTTTTGCATTTAACTGGTTGCCTGCTCTGTCCCGCCTCTAAACGACTTTCACCCAGTCTGTGGGCACGGACTGCAGCTCTGTGGCCAGGCTGTCGCACGCTGCACCACTCCTCCAGGGACTACCACCACATTGTCACATACGAAACCTGATGAAAAGTGTTGTTTCCCCTTTTCCTTTGGTGGTTTTGATTTTTATTTAATTTGTCCCTGCCTGTCAGGACTGAATGACTGGGAAGGAAGGGGAAGTCACTGAAGCTCTTTCTTCACAGACCCTGAGTGTGCTCTGCTTCATTCTCCCCATATTCCCAGGAGGAAATAACCAGTTTTTTCAAGCTCTCACATTTTCTTTATGCTTTTTTTTTTTGCCCTCGTTGCCTTGACTTTTTCTTCTGGCACTGTGATCCTCCTCTTTGGGGCATTTCCTACTTTAGTTAGTAGGTTTGGCAGTAATGAACATTGGCACATGGTCCAGGCCAACAGTGCAATACATACCTTGGTATTTCTTATTTATTTCTGATTAATGTTCACACACTAAACCCAGACAGTTTCCAGGTTAGAACATTTTTTTCTCTATCTCTGACCACTGCAAACTCTTCCTTTTATGCAGAGAAGTAAACAATTTTTCTTTCTGCTTTTTAAAGGGATGCAGTAGCACTGAGGAGGCTGTGTTAGGAAGCTGGCTGGTAATTTTGTATATTGTACACAGGGCAGAATAGGACAAAGTCTGTTCTCCAGAGTTTGGTTGCATAGCACCAGGCCCTTGTTTGTGAATGATGCAAATACTGTGCAGATGAAAAAGTGAACGTAGCTGTGTCTGGTATCCAGCATTATTTTTTAATACCTTCCTGAAGATAACTTTCATTCAGCAGGATGTTGGTTATTTGACACACCGTATCGTTCTTGTGGGTGGTACACTACTCCTACAGGACTCCAGAAGGTTACTGGCACAACAGTTAAGGGTGCATATTTTAATTTTCCAGTGATTTTTGACAGATGCAGATAAAACCGGCAGTCATTCTCTCTCCGGTGTGCTGCCAGTGGCAGTATCCAATGTCACATGCTTCGGGGAAGATGTGGGAAGTTACACAGTGACATAAAGGAGTTTCCTTGACTCACAGCCATCAGAGGTGGCTGGTGTCCTGAAGCATGTTGGTGTTGTGCATACAGGGATGTTCGGAGGGAGTGTTAGAGAGCAGAGCAGTGATGGAAGCAAAGGTAGCAGGACCAGTATGGCTTGGCCAAGTGGGGAACCAGGGAAGGTCAGGATAAATTTAGATAGTGCGTGTAAACGTCCAATTTTCATTACATTTATCACTTACAGTTTAGTCCTTTCTTTCCACTGGATGAATTAACTAAATCACTTATGCAAGTCCATAGGCAAATATTACAATAATTTTCTCAGAATTAAAATAAGCTTTGCTGATGAGTTCTTAGGTCTATCATGAAGCAGTGAAGACTTGTGAGCATCTGAATTACATAGAACTTAAATGAAAAATAGGTGTGCTTTTTTCCTCATTACCTTATTAACCACAGTCTGCTTTCATTTTTAGCTGCTTTTTTATATTTGAGTGACTGTGATTTTGCTCTTTCCTCATGTATTTGAGTCAGCAGAGTGATCACTTGGTTTTGCTATAATGACCATGTAGGAGAATGAGGCCACTTGACTTCCTGTAATTTCTTAATTCCCACCTATCAAAGAGAGAGTGAAGACAGAATTGATACAGACAACTTGGCCATAACATCTCAATGTATAGGATGTCAACATCAGCCCAAAATATCCTTCCTGCAAGTCAGACCTCAGCATTGCCAGCCCTGACATCAGCCTGCCTTTGGAATCTGTGCCATATCATTCTACCAGGTGGTTCCCTGTAACAAAGGAAGATTAAATATCCCAAAGAATTCTATTCATCTATGTAAAAAGTGATTAAAAAAAAAACAACATCCAAATAAGGTTTGTATGTTTCTTGCTCTCTGGCTGTGCAATGTCAGGGTGCCTGGCACTGCTGGCTGATTTCATAGGTGTGGGAGGCACAGACATAGTGTGGTGGTGAGACTCCACTTCTGCAGTTTTAAGGAGGCATTTGTTGGAGAAAGGCCTGCACAAGCTGCAGAATTGCAGCAGCTTTAGCCATGGTTATGTGGGCAAATCCATTTTCATCCAACACTGTCAGCAGAGTGAAACTGAGTGAGACTGGAAATTGTGGAGTTGACCTGTGCTGTAACAGGCAATTTCCCACTTCTTCCCTCAGGGACAGGCAGACCTTGCTGCCCAGGCAGGCTCACAGGCACCACCATTCCACCTCTTGTCTTCTCAGGTAGAAATCAACTTGACTTTGTGGGCTTGGATTTTTCTCATATTTTAAAGCTTCAGCACATCTCCAGTTTCTGAATACAAAAAAGTCCCCTGTAGGAAACTCCATCAGCACAGGGACAATACAATGCCTGTTGCCTTCAGCATCAAACTCTTTTATTCTGATCTTTTGAGAACTTTGCTGTTCAGAGAATCCACATCAATAAGGCAGCAGTAATGCAGAAGTCAGCCTGTGCTGAATTAGGTGGCTAACCTGTGCTGATGTCTGTGTGTCTCAGCTGAGCTGCCTTCCCTTCCAGATGTAGCTAAGTGAGACCTGGCCTGCTTTTGTCTACACTGTGCTTCAGTCTTGCAGTTCCATTAGAGTCTGCAGCACCTGCTACAAAATTGTGCTTCAAAATTAAAAAGGCAACTTTCAAAAAATTGTATGAAAAGGAAGGAACAGAGAAAGAAATTAAAAGAACATACCTAGGTCAACTGCATGAACACTGTTTCACCATTCTAGGGAGAGAATAGCAGATCTTTCTTTAATCAGCAATTCCAAGCAGCTGAATTGCTCCGGGATATCTGATTTATCCAAATATCCTTACTACCCAAATATCTTACACTGCAATCAGACTCTTAATGTTGTTCATGCACTCTTCTTACAGCTGAAAATCCTAAATCATTCTAACATTTTATCTACTGTCTTTACTCCTTTGAAAAGAAATAATGGAAAGAGGATAGAGGGATAAAGGAAAACACCAGTGGGGGAAGTAGAATCAAATCTGACTGATGAGACAGAATGTAGTTAAGTAACAGATGTTAAGCACCTTTAACTGATTCTTTATATTTTCTTCCAAAGGCTCCTCTCCCCTGACTCTCACAGCTGAGAACTTTGGGTGTGTATACAGCAAGCTGGTGCAAATCAGAAGCAAAACATTTGTCCGTAGACTTAAATGGAGTTTTTCAGTTAGACAGTGGTGGTATAAATGCCAGCCTGATCTGATCTATTAGTGCAGTTGAGTCTAACCTCTCTAGCCTCTTAAACATAGAAAAACAACAGCTCTTAAGTGGCTGTGAGGTTTCAATTACATTTGCACCTCAGAGGGACGCAGCAGTGACCTGGTGCTGATGGATTTATGAGTAGATTATTTGACAGGAAAGTGTGTTTAAAAACAGTTGCTGCACCACGTCCTTAGTTATTACACTAAACTACTTTGCTTGACTTGGACATCTCTATTTTTCTCCTCTCGTCAGGCTCAGGTAGTTCAGGGGTTCCCACTATTGATACAAAGATTGTTTCCTCATTGATGTTCCAGAAGTCAATATGAAAACAGAAGTAATTTTAGATATTAAAAAAAGCATATACCAACATTTGAACCCCTAGCATGGTGAGAAAACTGCTTCAGATTTTTTTTTTTAAAAGCTAAGAAGATTATTTTCTCTGACTAGTCTGAGCAAGAGTTATTTCAAATGTAAAAGGACAAGTTAGATTTTTTGAAGCATTTTTACATTTAAATCCTTAGAATAAACACTGTCTTACCCACATTATATCATAAAAGAGCTTGGTTTACTTAGCTGGAAGCCATAGATGATTTTTCTTGAAAGTTATGAATTGTTTTCCTTATCCCTTTGGAGTCTTTTATTCTCTTTTAG
>WAAG01040663.1:0-20345 GCA_013390105.1 Tichodroma muraria
AGAAACTCAACCCCCAACATTATGAATTAGCATATGGAAGATTTCATACTGACTAAATAGGCCTTATTTTTATACCAGCAAGTTTGTCTGCACTTTATCTTAGTGCCCTAAAATATCATATGTTTTTAGTTAGCATAAAAATATTATCTGATACAACTAGGAAGAAAGTAGCCAGGGGATGCAGATTTTTCCTCCTCCTTCCCTGCAAGACAGTGTGTGTACTTCATTTCCAGCAGCAACTTGTAGTAAAACTTGGAAAAAAGAATTATGATGGAGGGAGGGGTGGGTATGTCATGAGCAGCTCTTGTAAGGATGGCTGGCTGCAACTTGTTACAAATTCCCTAGAAGGAGAGATGGAGTTGGTGCTGTGAGTAAGGGTTTTGTGAGCATGTGTACACAAACATGTTTTCAGCCAGCCAAAGGTGACTGAGCCATTGCAAGACAGAGATGTGCAGCTGATGTAACAAGCTGGGTACTAATCCCTGGGAAAAATATTTGAGATGATAGTAGTATGTTGCTGAACGTTGTCTACACTCCAAAGTTTCTTGAGATAACCCCCATAACCTGCTGGGCGCCCTGTGCTGCAGTCTGTGGAATTGTGGGCACTGCTGTTGACAAAACTTTCTCTGACAAAGCTACCATGTGAACAGCCCCATGGAGGGCTGTGCTGGTTGAACGAATTGGAGCTGATTTGGGGATTAAGACGTGCTTTCCTGTTGTCATTACCAAAGCAACAGATCCCTGTTCTCTTTTGTCCAAAGCTAAGCAAGTGAAAGTCATATATGGCAACTCCACCTGGTCCATTTACATTGTGATTTGTTCTGACAAAGAACCTAATTGAGAGAGGTTCAGCTGAACACATTTACTAATGGGGTTGTCAACACAAGGCTCTGGAGTGGGGCACGGAATGGCTCACTGGAGACATGTAAGTTCTTCTCCGAAGTGGTGGGAATGGTTGCATTCCTCTCTGCTTTGCCAGCCCCCTTGCCCAAATATTGCTTGGGAAATGGTAGCCAGAGTGGAGCTCTGTCTCTTTTAAGGCCCCAGCAGTCTTGTTTTTCTGAGCTGTGTGTTTTTAGATTCCGTCTAGAATGCTTTGTAGGGTCGCATTAACTAGCATGTTTTTACTGCAGTGTCACTGTCTTGGACCAAACAGTTAAAAGTTCGGTTTAAAACATGTGAAGTTTTTAACTTATTTAATGTATATATGATTTTGTACAGTCGTAGTACCCAGTATATTTCAACAGGTTGGGAAATGTAGTTACATTTAAGGAGAAAAATCAGTGAAGCTAATCTTTGGACATTGATATCTTCTCTACTAATACTTTGTTTTAATCTCATTACTGCTTGAGAGCTAGTAGCCTTTTATTATATTGAGTAGAGCTACAAGAGTTTTTTTTCCTTGTGCCTATATGGTCCTTCTTTTGTCATGATTCACCTTAAAGTTCTTCAAAAGCCCCCAAAACCTGAAATTTGAGTCATTGTTTCTATAGTAGAAGAGTGTATTTTCGAAAAGCTTTGATCTCCGCTATACACGTACCAATTTTTAACTTCAGTATCTGAGTTCTTGTTTAGAGAAGTATAATCCTAAAGCTTTACCCAGTTGAATTTGGTTTATATGTCACAGAGATGCTGATCAATATGTTAACACTGAGAAGGGAGAGGGGGAGTGTGTTTACTTTTTTGTTTTCTTTGGTAGTCTTTTGCTAGCCATTTTGTATGCTAGACAGTATATTTTAAAGGAGCAGGATGAACATTCTTCAGATCTTTGTTTCAGGCTAAAATGTTGCCTATGGAGTGACCCAGAGTGTAAAAATGGGCTGAAGAATAGGAAGCAGCAACAGCTACCGTAGTAGCTTTCATTGGTTTAATTTTCTTATTCTCTAAAATCAGAACTGGACTAATGATATAATGAAGAAATGTGATTGCCTAGCTCCTTAAGGTCCCTCAAGGGCTTTGTAATTAAGGTGAAGAACACTTTAAAAAAAGTTAGTTGTCAAATCTTATGACAGCCAGAAAATGTAAAATATTAAAAAATGTCATTGTTTCACTGAAACATGTTCACTGAACATGTTTCAGTGAAACAATGACATTTTTTAAAATTTTACATTTTCCTAGTATAAGCAAATTTTTATTTCCTTCCTCATTGACTAGTTTGACAGGTGACGCTTTTAATGGCAAGCTGTTTTTTAAATACTTGAACTGTTCTGTTTTACAGTAATCCAAAGTTAGTCAGCAGATAAAAGCTTTGGTGGGTAAAGAGGAGTTTGTAGGTACCTGTCTGTCTATCCAGCTTTATTCTCTGGATGTGGTGGTTTGGTAAATCCTTTCTTGGGTACATGAGATTGCGGTGTTTCATACTCTGCAGTACAAGTGACTAAGGTGGGGCGGTACATTTTGGGTTAGAATATTTTGATCTCTGCTTCCCAGTTCTGTTTCCAGCAGTTACTTGTTGATTTGTGCAGTTGGGAATTATTTGTTGACATCTGATGTTTTCTGATGTTCAGGTGCTAAGGTGCAGCACTCAATAGAATTATGTTTGTAGGTGACACCTGTTTGCATACAAGCACAAAGAGCTTGAGTGTACTGCCTTGGAGGATGTGACAGATATGCAGGTGCAGCAACAAATGGGGTGTTCTTACAATGGGGGCTGCTGTTGAGATGCAGATTTCCTTGCCAGATGGAAAGGAAGGGGATATCTCTTCACTGAGCTGTTTTTTTTTTTTTCTCCTTGCTACTTTTATGAAATTACATGCAAGCACACACCAAAAGTGTGTGGCAGGTGGCTGTTTTTTAAAAACAAGTAGTATATTTTTCAGAAAGATGAGACAGGCAGGGCTAATTTTGAAGCAAATTTTATTTTTCTTCTCATTTGGAGTCTAAAGTAATCTTTCCTGTATTGTTATAGGTAGAAAATGGAAACTATTCTCGTTGTTTTAAAGAACCCTCTTCCACATATTAAAAGAGCTGCTGGTGATAAAAACCTGTGTTCATATATGTTCTGCCAAGCAGACAAATGTAAAGTGGCAATAGCCAGCACAGCCTTTGGTCTCTGCTTACTGAAGGTAGTAACTTCTGTGAGTTCAGCTTTGGCCTACCACTGCTGTCTTAATACTACTTAATACTGGACTGTTCACTTTTTTGAGTACACTTGTACTGTTGGCTGTGTGCTTAAATCTTTGCAGGTGTTTTAGCTTATTTTTGGTGTCTGTGTTCATTCAGATAACTTATAGCCTAGGTATAAACAATCTGGACCTGTATTATTGTTGAGAATATTGAATTTCATTCAAGTTGTTTTTTTTTACCATAAACTTGCTGAGAATATCAGCCAGAAACTTTGAACTTGAATTTTTGTCCCATTACACAGCCTGCTGCCTGCCTTTCATCTCTTGCCCCTAGCCCCAGGTGTCAAGGCCCTGCTAATCTGCTAGAGGTGACAATTGGATGAAATGAATGGTTCTGCAGTGCTGTCGCCTCTGTGTTCTAATGCTCTCGTGTCACTTACAAATCTGAAATTGTGTGGCTCTACTTTTACAGCAACTCTCCTCTCTGCCTCTCTTGTCTCCCAGCTCGAAGCAGGGGCAGGAACATCCCCTGCTGAGGCTCTCATGGAGTCACAGGGGAAGTGACGATGTTAGTTGTCAAATCTTATGACAGCTACGTGATTCTCGCAGGAAATTAATTTAAAAGAGAACTTGAGTCATGGGGCAGTCAGTCTGTTGCTTATTTGTGCCAACGTATGTCCCAGAATATGGAAATAAACTGATAAAATGTTTTTCTAACAGTGAAAATATTTCTGACACCATATTCAGGTTTCAGGGAATCAAATTACACAGCTGTCTTATGAACTGCATGTACGTATTTCTGTCTGTAGTGTCACAGCTCTGACGGCCTATGGACTTCACCCTTTTCACTGTGAATGGTTGTGTCCAAAACGTGCTGGAGTGACCAGTACTTCTAAGTTCTGCTCTTTTGTCTTTCATTTAAAAAAAAAACAAACCCTCACGTAAACAATCCTGGTGGGCTTTTGTGTTCCCTAACCAAAAACCTGTGTTGGAGGACACCTAGTGCAGAAGCTCTGGGATGGAGGGAGGGCTGCTCCAAGGTGGTGACAGCCTGTGGGCTCTGGGTGTGCATGTGTGTAGTGAATAGAAATGCTTTTTCTTCCTGGGAGCAAGACCTGTCTGCAGAGTCTTGAGGAAAGGTTCAGACTGCCCAGACCCGTCCTCTGAAGAGAACTGGGTGACAGTAGTAACACATGAGAGCTGCAGTTCACTGTTGTTCCAAAGCCAGCAAGGTGCTGTTATTCTTGGATTGCTTCAGTCAGTTTCATAATTTGATTGTTTTACAGTTACCAGAAGTTATTTTCAGATAACACAGAATATTCAGGGTTTTATCTCTGTCTGCAGCTGAGGGCTGAAGGTCCCAGCACCATGAGGGAGGTGGTGTTACTATTGAGGCTGACAGTTTGCAAAAGGGGCTCTGGAAGAGACAAAAAAGGTGGGAATGGTGGGGAGATGAAAGGTCTTCTCAACTTTCTGTCACAAGAGTTGGTTTGTATTTAGCTTTGGACTGAGTAGGGTGATAAGAGAAGACAGGCAAAGAATGGAGCATTCAGTGAATGATACAGCTTTATCTGAGGTTTCTGTGTTGTACTAGTGCATTTGTATCCCTGAATACCCTTCTTTCTTTGTTCAGCCATTCCTGTTCTCATCCCCTCTTCTGCTCTATTTTTTTTTCCAGTATGTGTTTTTCTCCTCCACTTCCTTTATGTAATCCCCTTTTAGCCTGTTTTTTGTCTTCTCTGTTCCCTAGAATGGGAAAGATACTGCCTCTTCTACACTGTTTTCCTTCCCCACTGCCCTTAGCTCTTGTTTTCTTCGTTGCAAGTTCTTGAAGATTGTTTGTTCACTAAGGTACTTAGCATGGGGAAGCCTTGCTCTTTGGTCTTTAAATGTTCCTGTAGTAAATATACGGTAGGAGTTTTGTTGACTTTGCCAACAAAATCTGTCATTCATCAATGAGAATTTGCTGCTGCAATTTCTTTGCCAGTCAAAGCTGTGGTTTGCTCCAGGATGCTTATTGTTTTCACTTAGATTCTTATTCAGCTTTGAATGTAATCAGCGTCTCTGGATAGTTACTATAAAAAATTTTAAGGAACAACCAACAAAAACATTGAACAACCAACCCCAGCCACCCTGCCTGCAAAACAAAATAGAGACACACCCCCAGAAGTGAAAAGGAAAATACAGGGGAAGGAAAGTCCAGCTGTTTTCTTAATGTTTGTTTTCAGTTAAAAAGCCCAAATCAACACACCTGTTCCAGCAGGCCTTATAGACTAGCAAGCAGCATATTCTCATTGTACCATAGTTGTGGCTTAAACACTGTTTCACTGCCTTGCTTCCTACTGGTTTTATTAGTTGTGTAGTGATAGGCAAGTTCTTCCAAATCTGTTCTTCATGACTTGCAGAAGAAGGTTTGAGCTGGCACTGCCAACAGTTACAGATGCTGGGGAAAAATATATTCATTCTGAATTTTAATATAACTTTTTAGATTTTCTTTGCTTACTCTGTTTTTTTTTTTGATAATAAGTTTGTCATTACTGTCTCTGTTGTAGTTTTGCCAATTTGAGAATTCACCCTCATGGACTGGTGTTGGTGGATTTGCAGAGCTACAATGATGACATGAAAGGAAGAGAAGAAGTTGATCAGGTATGAGTGTTGCGTGTCTTACTAGGATTGCCTAACTGTATGGGGAGCCCCTTTTTTTTCAGGTCTGTCAAAGTCTATTGTGGTTAAAGATTAAAAATATTAAAGTCAGTTCAAACCTGGATGCTCACAGATGAAGAGCAGTAGTACCTGTTGAAGCTGCACACGCTCCTCTGCACAAACTGCGCCTTGTGTTCTTTGTAATAGTTGTAAAGATACAGCAGCCTTGGTTAGGGCTTGGGTCTCCTCAGCTACCCAGGGCAGTAAGGGAGGACATGAGATGCTCAGTCTGCAACCTGGTGTAGTAGTGTGAGGCTTCTTTGCATTCTCTGTTATGAGAGATAGGGAGCCTTCATGCGCAGTCTTTTGCCCCATGGAGAAGAACTTCATCTTCCCTGGCATTAAGGCTCTAGACATGGAGTATTGCAGGGGAAGAGGCTGCTGCTGTAGCAGGAATGGAACTTTAAAGGGTTCTCGTGTTCCTGCTTTGGCTGTGTTGTCCTGGAGAACAGCTAAATGCAGTGATGACAGCTGCTGAAATGTGCGCATTCTCGCTAGTAACCAGGCTGAGGAGGCCGGCTAGTTACTCATGGGCTTCTAGTGCTACATTTCAAAGCCTTTTCATAGCAGGTGCTATATTTTGTTGACTTCCTGGTAGACTAATTTAACAGATATTTTGTATTAAGTGCTGATCTACAAATTCTACCTCTCATTTGCTATTTTTTTGCAGCTTCTAAACAAAGTAGAAGAAAGAGTGAGAGAATTGTTTCATGGTAGTATTAAAAGAGTGAAACGGTAAGTTTGTACCTCTACTTCTGTATGTGTCTTGTCTGCATAGTTACTAAAGATAATAAGCATTATGCTTTGCTGTAATGCAGTGAATAGTCTGGAGTATGAAGATACAGTTGGGATACTTTTTTAGTTTTTTGCAATGGTTGCATGAAACACTTAGAGAAGATGCAATGTGGAAGCAGGAGCAGACCGTTCTGAAACGGCTGGACAGCCAAGGGTGGCAGAGGAATAGGCCAGGGCATAAACTGTACCCTGTGGGCCACATCCCACAGCTCATGGAGAAGGTGAGTTGTGATGGTGATGAGGAATCAGACCCAGCCCTGTGACTGCCAGGCTGGGCTGTAGCACTGAGGCAGCTCTGAGCATGAGCTGGGTGTCAATGATTGGCAAAACACTTGGGCAGGTGGGGATAGAGCTGCGATGTAGCTCTGGCACAGGGACCAGGATGAGGATTAGAGGTAAAATGGAGCTCAAGCCCATAGACATTTTGCCCTGACAAGGTTTCCTGCAGCTCTTTCTCACATCCTTGCCTCTGCTGCGGCTCATATGGTGTTCACTGTGGGCATGTGTGGTTTAGGGACCTGCCAAGAAGACAGATGTTTTGTAGCAAGTTTTTATAATTAAACTTAAGGATGGAGACCTTGGATTGCAAACCCTTTGTAAGTTTGGTTTACTTAAATTCAATAGGCTACGTGTTAATATTTAAGGACTCAAATTGCAGCTCATGGCCTGGTGCTGAAATAACTTTCATACTGGACATAAAAGTGAAAATGGGTAAAGAAAAGTGAAAATCAAGTGTGAAATCAACAAAGCTCAGTACAGCTAAGGAGCGAACTACAAAATAAGAAAACAGTTAAGCAGTAGTATGGCAGAAAGTAGATCTGAAAGTTATGAGAAACCACAAGTAAAATGGTAGTAATTTGATAGGTGGTATTATACTTGCACATTGTTATTTCTGTTTTACAGTTGTATATAAAACAGAGTGCTTATTTTGTTACTTCAGCCTGGTAAAGCTTCACAAAAGGTGCACAGTGTATGAACATAGATTGTTATCTTGCATCTGTGCTTATGGAGGAGAAGCTTTCTGAGGCTGTTTTGATGCTGACATGATAGAGGAGTCTGTGGAATCCCTATGGTAGGAATTTCTTAAAAACGGGTCAGGACAACATCTGCCTGGAGTGGTCTAGATATTTTGGTTACCTTAGTAGGGGAAGGTGAACCTCCTAGAAGAGTGCATCTGGCATGGGCCTTGTCACGTGCTCTTCAGTGTCTTTTTTTGCTTGTTTTTGGTTTGTGTGGGATTTTTTTTTTTGTTTAGTTGCATTTGTTTTGGTTTTTTGGGTTCTTTTTAATTTGTTTTGCATCGTCTTGGTGTCAGCTGCACTAGGATGAATGCAGCTGGAGGAGTTTTTTGTGCTTTTTTGTTGTTGTGAAGCAGGTTGCTCTTGCTCCCACCGCGTGGCGCCATCTGGCGGCTCCTTGGGGGTAGGAAGTCTTTCTGGGATGTTTGGGAATCACTAGGGAATTTAGAAGCTTCTCTGTGTCTGGTCTTCTGCTACAGCCTCCTGGAAAAAAAACCCCTTTAATTCTTTGAAATGCCTGTGGGAGATCCAATGAACTCTGTGATGCATTGTGCCCAAATGCAATCCCTTTGATTGTTTGCTGTCATTTCAAAGATAGTTTGTCTTTACAGGTAAATACTGGTTTGAAGCAAGGTACATCTCTGTCGAGTTTTAAAAAAAAAAAACCCTAAACCCCACAAACAACAAACCCAAAACGATCTTAGCAGATGCTTGAACCACTTTCAAAAAGTAATGCAGGCAGACTCTTGACTGCTATCAAGGATTGTGCTTATGTACTGCAGGCTGACCCAGCTCAGTTTGAAATGCTGTCATAGTTCTTTTTTTGTTTCTCTGTGTGTTAAAATGTGTCTCAGTGTAGCTTTAGAGTGAGATCCACTTAATCTCAGAGAAATGGCGTTCTTAAGTGAAGATGGGAAGAGTTTTTGCAATTTTTTTGCCTGCATTCTGTTTTTATGTTGAATTAATTTCTTGTCATGAACTGATTCTTTTAGGCTTGTACATTATGTAAATTCCATCTCTTAGAGTTGAGAGAAATTCACAGGTATATTATAGAAGTTGTTCATAGAGAAGAACCATGTATATTATCTATCCCATAGCAAGTTATGTATATTTAACATATGACTGGTAGGTTTCTGAAGATTATCTGTTAAGTGTTAAATGTGTCAAGTTTTCTTAGATGCCTCTTGTAAATATTATTTATTATGGTGAATCGACAATATGTTTAAAGTTTTTTTTTAATAAACATACCAAATTTTTGTCATCATCTTTCATATTTTTTTCTAGGTTGCCAGCCATTTTGAGAGGAGGTGTTATTGATCGATACTGGCCCACAGCTGATGGGCGCCTGGTGGAGTATGACATAGATGAAGTTGTTTATGATGAAGATTCACCTTTTCAGAATATTAAAATTCTGCATTCAAAACAATTTGGGAATATTCTTATTCTCAGTGGGGATGTTAGTAAGTATCATCTCATTTAAGGATCTCTGGTGTGAAAATGCCAGAGGTGTTGTTTTCTGTCCTTCTGTGGCAGTTTTAATGTCTAAGGATTATGGTTCAGGTGCTGGAAACTGTGCATGTACAGATATGTCTGTTCCTGTATATTAAGGATGTTAATCAAGCTGACCAATGTAAAATCTAATGTTAAAAAAAAAAATAAGACTTATTTTTCCAGAGTTAGTAGCTTTGCTGCAGAAAGTGCCCTGGGAGAATAGAAGATGGTGTTCTATAGCAGAGCTTGCTCTGCTCCATTCTTTTATATGAGCTTTTCTGTTTGTTGCCCATCCTACCTTCTGAGAGCTTCTCTTTGACAGTAGAACAAGCTACTTTGTCAGTCTTCAAAGCACAATGGAGTTCTAAAGAAACATGATGTGGGACCTGATGTGTGTGTGTATAATCCTGCTGCTACCTTGATTCTCTAAGGGAATTTCCTGCTTGGTGAGGTATAGAGCAGCTTCATCTCAAAACATTTAGCTGCTTTATTGGTGAACACGTTTTGACTCTTCAAAATAATAAAACTTGAACTTGTAAGTTAATCAAAATAGTGACCCAACCAACCTTTATGTGAGAGTTTTTCTATGGGGTACTTTGTGCCTGCTGACCTTTGTATTTTTGAAAGTGAACTTAGGAGAAGGTGGACTGCTGTTCTTTAAAGCTGGAGACTGCTTGCTGGAAAATCTAGGCAATAAGAGGACTATGCTTTATAAAATCTTAGTTCTTATGTTGAAAAGGACTGACTCTGGTAAACGAAGGACGTTGCTGCCCAGGGATAGAATACCTATCTTCACTCTAATGGCAGAGTAATTAAGAAATTGAAATACAGCTTTTTGAAATCATTGCAAGTGCCTCTAACAATTCTATTAGCTTTCTTCAGCTGTCAAGAGGGCTTCTGTGCAGATGGCAGCTGAAAAGTACTGTTACTGAATTCATTAGCAAGGTATTTTCTAATCCACATACAATTGTACTAGAAATCATCAAATTGGGCATTCAATACTTCTAGCCAGAAATTTTCATCAGAGTTTAATATGGAGATGAGGTTTTGCTTGAACATTGACAATGTGGCTTGTAGAAAGGGAAGTATGCCATTACTTAATTCCCTTCCACGGGATTTTGAGATAATGCTTTGTCTCATTTTGTTATTGTGTGCTCATAAGTGAGGTGGTGATTGCCAGGCAGAGTGACAGGATATGCCACGATGTGCTGCTGCACAAAGCTTGGCCCTTGTAGTGCTGGTGTTGTTGCAGCTTGGGAGTGTTACTGCCTGCTTTGAAGCTAATGCTGGCAGCAGGCAAGCTGCAGGGCCCTTCAGCAGCTGGGTGTTAATGGTCATGTTTGTTTCTATGCAGGGTTCCACTGGTGTGCATCTAGGTTGCTCTTTTTAGCTGGGGTCCACAATGAATTTTCAAAAATTTCCACATCTGTCTCTTTGCAGAATGAGTCTGAGATAAAAATCCACTGAAGTATCAAGTGTGAGCATCAAGTTAAAAAAACGGATGGTTTTGCTCTGCTACTTTTTCTCTTGGCACATGGTACTTCCCAATACTGAGGTGGCCGTTGTTGGGCTCATGTGGAGAATTGGAGAAATCCTGTGTGGGATTCTGAGAAGAATCTTATTACTTGGACTGTCTGTGACAGCCAGACTGTTTCTGTAGATGTTCTTGCTTTGCTCTGTATTGTATCACCTCTGGATTAATACCAGTTAGTGAGAACAACTGAAGATTTAATGTTTCTGTCCAATTCTCTCTTCATTCAGATCTGGCAGAAAGTGACCTGGCATATACTCAAGCCATAATGGGCAGTGGAAAGGAAGATTACACTGGGAAAGAAGTGCTAATCCTAGGAGGTGGTGATGGAGGTATACTATATGAGATAGTCAAACTGAAGCCAAAGATGGTTACTATGGTAGAGATATCCTTTGACAAATGGCCCATCATTCATATCAACTTGAGCTTTCTGCTGATACCTTAGCACTGAGCACAGTTACCTGTCAGGTTCTGATTTGCATGAGGAGATAGGGTCTAAAATAAAATCTTTTTCAGCTTAGAGAGACCCAGTGACTACATATTTGTGCATCATTATGCACCACCTGCTTTTGGATTCCCAATCCATACCATAACTTTGAGTAGCAGTTTACATGAGGCTGGAAAGGAATGCCTCTGTCATCAGACAGAAGAAGGTCTGTCAAGTTTGTGGTTTGGGCTCACTTCTGCCTTCTTGAGTTCATCTGTTTTCCTAGAGAAAGCTATAAAAAAATAGAGCCTAGAAGCAAAAAAACCATTAATCAATAGGAATGTCAGGACTTGATGAACTGTATTGATGAATCGACCAACTCTGTCATATGAATGCTGAATTGACCAACCCTGTCAAATACCAACATATACCTGTTGGTATTGTTCTAAAAACACCAATACAAATCAAGTTTTCAACATTTTGTAGTTTGTAGTTAGTGATGTAAACCACTGTTAGCCATATGCAATGTTGATCATCCTAGGCTTTGGGATCTATTTGCTAAGACTAAAAATAATTGTTTTTAAAATGTAGGTTATAATCTTAACCAAGTTTAACTTTATGGAGTTTTCAATAGTCTTACAGTTCGTATTTCAGGCTTTCACAGTAATGATAACCTGAGGTATCAAAAATACTGGTTAAAACCAAAAATAAGGACTTTGTATTCATCTAATTGAATCTGGAGGCCAGTACATAAGGTTGACTATTGCAGTATATATACCAGTAGACACATCTAATTATTTCTTTGTGAATGCCTCTTTGAGAACTTGGTTCTGAAGAAGTAGAAACTCTAAGCTCTATTTCTGGAATGTATTATGCCTTGACAAGCTTCAAACATTGACCAAATGGTGATTGACGGGTGTAAGAAACACATGCGTAAAACGTGCGGAGATGTCTTAGACAATCTGAAAGGAGAGTGCTACCAGGTAATGTTTTGGTTTTCTTTCATTATAAGTCTTATTTCAAATACACGTAGACTTAGTCTGGGAGACTATGGCAGAGTTTTGGGGACAAGTCTTCTAACTCAACTTTGGAAAGCTTTTTTCCTTTTGTATAACACTTGCATATTTTAAACATGAATCGGAGTTCATGTTGGAAGTATTTTAGCTCTCAGTCTTTAGACTTCTAAAATTAATTGCATATGTAGCTTTTAAGGAATGTGAAATAGGAGAATGTTTACTATAACTTAGAAATAAAGAAGAGGCAGCAGTAAGAATGTTGTGTTTAACATCATTCCTTAAACTGTTAAAAAGATAGAAGAAATGTGTATTTCCTAGTTGTTCTGTACTGTTGAAAATAACTGATTTTGTAATACACATTTAACAATTATTTTTAATTTGCAGGCAAAATCCCTTAGTATTACACTGCTATTATGTTAAAATAAAAGCCCCTGTGAATGTCATGCATCCCTGCAGTTGAGGTCTTTGTGATGCATCTGACAGCACTTAAAAATGAGCCCAGGTGTAATACGACGTCTTTCTGTTTTCATTACTGACCCTTAGATGTTGTCAAAGATATTAACTTACAGGAGTGAGCTAATAAAAAAAAAGTTAAAACCAAAAAATTTACGGAGAAGTCACATGCTGCTCTGGAATGTGACTTAGAGAGACCCAGTTTTAAATTTATGGAGAAGTCACATGCTGCTCTGGAAATCAGTGGCCCTTCATGCAAATACTTTATTTAACTCATATGTTGGAACTGCTAAGAGTTGTAGCGTTTGTCAGGAAGAGCAGTGGTCACAGACCTAGGAGCTTCTGTTCTGGAATGCCTGTGTTTTCATTGTCATCATGAAATGAAATACTCCTACAAAGTTCTTCCTTTCTATATGATGTGAAAAATTGAAAGTGGATCCTAAAATTATATATTGTATTTAATACTGTAATTTTTCCCTCCTAGTTTCTGTGAATCCACATTTGTTACTTTTACCTGGTCAGTTTTAGGGCATTTTTAGAGCAAACAACAATATTTCATTCTTATAGGTTCTAATTGAAGACTGTATTCCTGTACTGAAGAGGTATGCCAAAGAAGGAAGGATGTTTGATTATGTAATTAATGATCTGACAGCTGTTCCAATCTCCACGTCTCCAGAAGAAGGTAAATCTTCTAGTTTATTTACTTCTGAGAATTTCCGAAATTTCTGTCCTTCTGCATAATAGTCTGCAGCATAAAAGCTTTCATTTTTTCCATTTTAAAAAGCAAATCTGAAAGGAAAAAGGACATCTGTTTTTTTAAATTTTTTTTAATATTAGAAAAGACAAGCAAGTGCCTAGCACTCTTTTAAATTTCTTATTCCAGAATAATATAAACTCATGTAGCTCTTGAAGTATTTGGAGTTCATACTCCAGTAAGTTTTCCTCACTGCATAATTTATTGGAAACTTCAGGAAAATTCCTGTGAAGAAAAACAATACTCCTGTCATCATTGCCATTGCATATGGTTTGCATTTGTTTTTTTTTTAATCCAAGCTTTATTTTTGTTTTTAAACTTTGCAAGTCTTGAATATGGAATAAGTAAACAAGCCAATAATGTGCTGTTCTGTTTTTCAATCATTCCCCATATGCAGATTCCACATGGGAATTTCTGCGGTTGATTCTTGACCTCTCAATGAAAGTCCTGAAACAAGATGGGAAATACTTCACACAGGTATGATACTTGGATGTAATAAAATACTGCTTTTTTTTATCTATTGCATATTTTCAGTTATGAAAAAAGACAAAACTATCTGAAAATCTACTTCAGGCTGGTTTTCTCCCTTTAATGACTTACCAGGCATTTTGCATAAAAGTTAGGGTTTGCAAACTAACATTTTTCATCATTTCAGCTGAATACGTAGTGCTTTTGTCTGGAGTTTAAAAGCATGATTTTAGAACTCAGCAAGGCATACTGCAGAATATTGCAGCTAAAGAATTCTTGGAAAAGCAGAACAGATGTACTTCGTGAAGAGATACATGGTTTTTAAGTTGATGTCTCCAGCTGTAGAGTGTAAAACATAGAAATTTGTTATTCATTAAGGTGTAAGAGTTTGACATAGGTGCAGTGAGATGAGAAAATTAGTATAGCCACCTTATAGATGATAGAATTGTGGTATAGCTTTCAAAAGAAAATTCTTCAGGTAATCCTGAATTTGGAATGCCACAAAGTTGTGTACAATTGTACAATAATGTGACAGGAGCCAGCAGATGGTTCAGTGAAGTCTTAAGTCTCTGAAGTTGTATTTCTTTTGTCATGCTCATTAATTAGTCTTCTGGTCTGTGGAGAATCTACGTACTGTATTTTAGAATAATATCCTTAAGCTCTGAAATATATAGAAATTGGTATACTGTAAAATTGTGCAGGTGTGTAAAGAAATGCAAAACTTGTGGGATGAGGTTTCTGGAAGTTCTAATATGCCACTCTATTTTAAAAAGCTACGGTTCTATGGGCAAGAGAAATTATCTTGTGGTTGAAATAGAATACATGATTAGCATGGATTTACCACACTGTAAATTTTAATGGCTTTTCTGTCCTGTTAATAGTGGAAATATTTGTGGCAGACTTTGATTTCAAAAGGACACTAAACGTTTTGGAAACAGAGCAAGTCATTGTGTTGCAGTTGCTGTAGTTGTAGCATATTGTGATACTAGCTCACCTTATTGGAATGAAGGTAAACATGTCTGGGGACAGGTTTTGTTGAACTTTGCGGAAGAACTCTTGAGAAGAAGCTTGTGCTGAAAGCTGAAATGATGGCTGTACTGCAGCCAAAGGGCAGGGGGTTGTTCTGTGTCAGCTGGAACCAACTGAAGTGGAGAGTGGTGCGGCCCCTGCTGCTTGTTTGGTCCTCAGGGGAGGAGATAAGTCGGCTCTCCAGCATGTGCTTGCACAGAAAGAAAGGAAGGACAGCAATCCTGAACCAGCCCTGGTGGGTTTTAGCTGTTGTGAAACCATGCAGTGTTACATTTTGTGGTCCCAAAGCAACAAGATGGTACATGGCAGGACAGGAAAGAAACAATATTAAAATTGATGTGGCTTAGAATTGGACTCGGCTAATGGGTAGCCAGTGCAAGGGCCGGAGTATAGAAGCAGTGTTCTCTAGACATTTAATCTTCCTGAAGATGTTGAGAAGAGGACAATTAATACTGGGGCAGACAGCTATCAGAGCTTTTGACACATCTGTTGATACACTACATGGCCCATTTGATGGTGCTTTTAGCCACTTCACAGCTGGGCCTGAAAAAAACAAAGTAGTCCTCTGTAGAAATGGAATAACCCTCTCTGGGTTTATGTGGCCAAGTTTTGGTACTGGGGGGGGCGGGGGCAGGGGGTGTGGGAAGGCATCCCCATGTCCAACAGAGCCAATGCCAGCTGCCTCCAGGATGGACCTGCTCCTGGCCAAGGCTGAGCCCATCCATGACTGTGGTAGTGCTTCTGGGATAAGATTTTTGAAGGGTCAAATGATGCTGCACAACAGCAGTTTGCAGCCAAAGAGAGAAGTGAAAATATGTGAGAGAAACAGTTCTGCAGACTTCAAGGTCACTGAAGGAAGGGCAGGAGATGCTCCAGGTACCATTGCAGAGACTCTTCTGCAGCCCACGATGAACACCATGGTGCAGCAGGCTGTTCATCTGCAGCCCATGAAGCTCCACAGGGGAGCAGAGATACTGCAGCCCATGGTGGAGCATGTGGATACCTGAAGGAGGCTGTGACCCTAGGGAAGCCCACACTAGAGCAGGCTTCCTGGCAGAACCTGCGACCCTGCAGGGGACCCATGCTGGAGCAATTAATGAAAAACTGCGTAATGAAAATGTGCAGGAAGGACTCATGTTGGAGAAGTTCATGGAGGACTGTCTCCCATAGGGGGAGAGACCACACTGGAGCAGAGCAGTGTGAGGAGGAAGGAGCAGCAGAAATAACATGGAATGAACAAACTACAATCCCCATTCCCCGTCCCCCATCAGTGCAGTGGGGGCTACTGAGGTAGAGAATTTGTGAGCAAAATTCACCCTGGGAGAAAAGAGGGGTAGGGGAAGGTGTTGTTAAAATTTGGGTTTATTTCTTATTATCCCACTCTGATTTGATTAGGAAATTGAGTTTATTACCCAAGTTGAGTCTGTTTGCCTGTGATGGGAAGTGGTAGTGAGTGTTCTCTCCCCATCCTTGTCTCGGCCCATGACCCTTTTGCTGTATTTTCTCTCCTTTGTCCCACTGAACCAGGGGAATGACAGTGTGTTTTTTGTGGGCACCTGGCATCTAGCCAGGGTCAACCCACCACACCCTCAGACAATTCAGTCTGGTCATAGGATGAACAGGCTATTGGGGTGTTTTAAATAAAATTGGCTGTCTATAACTTTGTTTAATTTACTTAAATTTAAATTCAATTAAACTAACTGAAGCTGGCTTGGAGGATTGGTTATACTATAGACAGAAGTTCAAACATGACCACTACCAATTTTGGCAGCTTAGTCACACATTGGGAACTCATAAATGGCTTTGAGTGTTCTGTTGTGTTTGCTGTTAAATGCCAGTGGTTTTAGCTCTGTGTATTAACATTGGGAATTTAAGTTGCTTTTGGTCCATTTATCTGCTTCCAGGATGCTTATGTTACATAGCAGGCCTTGCTGAAGAAATCACGTGCCTTTTAAGAGGCAGTTTGTGTTTCTAAAATGCAGGACTCTGTGTGCCCCCCAGCCCCTTCTTTGCCTTTTGGTTTTCTAAAACAAAAAATATTACTTATCAAGAAAAGTGACTGAGGGAATGTCCTCTTACTTGTTAGAGCCTCATCTTTACTATGATGAGGAAATGTCTCATAGGAAAAATGCAGCAAAAGGATTGTTGTCCTGGTGGCTACTAGCCAGGAATCAGTTGCCTCTTCTGCCTTGGCATTATGTTGTACTAACAATGAAAATTTCTGTCCTTTGTAGTTTGTAGTCTGTCCCCTTGCACGCTGAATAGAATCATGTGCATCTAGTTAGGAAGTAATTTATTTTAATGCCAAGGAAATTCTTTATCCAAAAGTGGAATTGTATTTGCAGACTGCCATCCTTTCCCATACTGTATTGCTGCCTGTCTGTCTAAATGCCACTGCTGGGAAAAATAAAGGGAAATGCTCATCACCTCTTCACTGAGCTCTGCACAAGTTTTAGAAAATATTCTGATCTCCACGTGAATTGTCAGCAGGCAGGGCCTAGGTCGGTCTAACTCCAGATGGATATAATTTATCTGAGATTATAAAAAGAATTATTTCTGGCATGCTGCTCTTAACACACCTGGTGGTTCCCTCGGGATTCCTTCCTTGGTGGTTGTCAAAGCGGTCTCCAAATGCTGTTGCAGAATGTCCTGTCACCACTAGATGGAGACAGGTAACCGGTATTGCCTGGAAGTTTATTAACGATTAATGAGATTCTGCCTGTGGAAGGTTTTTCAGACTATTTATTTGTATTCCTAGGGGATGTAAGCACTTACGTGGCCAATTTTAAGATGCAGGAGGGACTTCTTCGTTTTTTTCAGCTCTGGAAAAATATAAAAGGGCAGTTAATGGATGTCATTCTCTGCTGCATTGAGTTTGTGTCTGAGTGTGTTTGGGGAAAAATGCCTCCATACTTTCTCTTGGTAAATAGTAATCACCGCTTAGAACAAAAATGTGTATGAGTAGCAGCTGTGCTTTGCATGCCTTTGCTTTTCTAGCTGATTATCCATATTGAGTGTTGCAGCCTACACAGGATCTGCACAGAGAGACATGAGCTTTAGGCCCTTAAATCTACAGAGAGGTTTGCAAGTTCTCTAGGCTAAGACTTGAAGCTTGTTTGTGAAAATGTACTGTTAAACATAATCCCACCACTCTGAGGTTCAATGGTCATATGGCTCTTTATTTCCATTCTTCTCTTCTGAAGTCAGTGCTTTGAAGTGTTTAATGATATGGTATGACACAAGGCTGTGTCTGTGAGGTGCTTGGTGTTACTTTCTCCAGGGAGAAACAGAGGCCCCAGCCATCACATTGGGGAGAAATGGGAGTTAATGGGGATGTAAGATCTTGGTGTATCGTGAGGTCCACTTTCATCTCTAATATGCCTTCCCAGCAACTTGCTTTTGAACACGTTAAGTGTTTTTACAGTATTGGACTTTTTAAAAGCATGAATTTTAGATGGGCCAAGTGATTTCTTTCAAGTGAGTATATATGCTTGTAGATATCAACATGATATGTGGCTTTTGTTTTTCTGAACCATCGCTCTCTTATGCCTTCAAAGCAGCATGTGAGAATTGCCCCAAGAACTGTGCAACTGTGCTCTGTAAGATGCTGAGACTGGTTGTAAGTTTGTCTCTGAGTGTCAGTGGATTATGTGTAGCTAAGAAAATACCTTTTCCTGTGCTAAGTTTTTGTTCTGTTGATCTAATCTTTTGAGGTTGAGAAGGCTATCATTTTCAGCCTGTTTATGTAGTAGAACCTTTAAAAATACCTCTGAACAGGAATTTGTGACTTCCTGGTTGGGGTCACTCAGCCCAGGAAGGATAGAGACTCAGACCATTCACAGGTTCCAGTAAACAGCACTGACCTGTGGTGCCAAGGGGTCATGTATCTCCCACACAAACATGTGGCCCTTCACTAAGCTGTCTCTTCCTGGCCACTCTCTTATACAGCCCTCTAAATGTCCAGACAATCATCATGTTGCTCCATAGTTGGGCTCCTTTTTTTGGCTGCTGTGTGGGCTTTCTAATTAGCACTTCCAGTGAGGGAGCAAGATTCTCCATGACTGAGCCATGAAAGGAGGCTGTATTGTCCTTATGTGAGCCTCTGATTTCTTGGTAGTTTGAGAGACTTTAGGAACAGACATGTTCATTTCTTTTTGTTACTGAGAGTTCAGCCAGTGGAGCTACTTACAGTTGGATTTTCCTCCATTATTTCCTTAACAGCCCTCCCTGTCCCCCAAAACCTACACCTAGCTTTGATGTTAGGTGTTTCATGCTCTGTGTCTCACTGCTTATTAGTCACTCTGAAGTGAGGAAGGATAAAACCCAGCCTTGGCCATGTCCAATTCTGGCACATCATTATAAATAAAAACAGAAACCTGTGCTAAAAATAGAAATTAAACTTCTCTAGCATACAGTCACAGACAAAGGTGTCCTGTGACAATAACATGGGGTAAGACATGTGAGAAATGGGCAGGTATAGAAAAGGGACCCTTTCACCTGCTTTCAACTCGCTATTTTACTTTGAGTGTTGGAGGAAGCATAGTGGCCCAGGTTCAGCCTGTAACCAGTTGATGGACACATCCAGTTTATAGATGGGCAGTTAACTGGAGCTTACAGGGTTACTTGAAACACTTTTTTTCTTTTTGTTATGTGTTTTAAAGAATGTTTTTTGTCTGTCCAAAACTGTATTTGTAAGTTAAATTTGTTGTACACTGTCCTGTAGAAACCTAAAACCTAAACCCATTGAACTACAGAATTTATGCCTTGTAAGAGCCCAGAAAAATGCATGTTGGGAGACAGGCATGAGCTGTTGAAGTGAGTGCAAGCACTGAGCAAACTCAGGATGCAAAGGCTGTGAAACAGTTCAGGAGTCATCTGTCTTAAGTAAGGTCTTAGAGATTAAGATTTGTTAATCTTAAAGTTAAAACTGCCTCAAGTACTTTTGTGTCTGAAAGATGCATCTTAAGGATAAAAAAAAATTCATCGCTCTCCTAGTTTTTACCTGTCAAATTGTTTGACATGGAACAGACATTGAGGAGGGCTGGGCAGAGGAGTTTGGTAGGAGTTTCTTGTATATGTTGAAAAATTGGCTGAACCAATTTTTCAGCATATATGAGAAAAAAGGGAGAAAGTGATTTTGTTTTTTGAAAACGTGTAATTGGTGAGTCATCTGCCTTAAACCTTATTAAACAGCATTCAGTATTAGCTATTGTTTGAGTTACATGGTGTCTGTTCAGAACAAACAGTGCATTGCTCTACTACCTAACTCTTCATTAGGCAGCGGGGGTTAAAGTGGACACAGGTTATTGGACTGATCTCTGCATTGCATTCTGGGCTTGGTTCCCTGTGGCATTTTAGTGATGCTGGAACATCTAAGTGTGATTGACATTGTTATTAACACTGTAGTCTTGGTTAATAAAGCTGGTAATGTTTTAAAGAAAGGTGTTAATAATAGTGATTTTTCAATAAGTTTATTGAAATAAGCGTTAAGTGTTGTAGGTTTGATTTTTGGAGTGCTAAACTTTGTATTGAGTAAAGCCAGATAGTTACAAAAAATAACCATGCACAACTATAAAATCCTGTAGTGTTTCTCC
>WAAG01040672.1:0-10627 GCA_013390105.1 Tichodroma muraria
GACAGTTAGTTTTAAATGGAGAATCACACTTCATAGATAAAATTAATATACTGCTGGAAATTGTGAGGCACAACTACAATACTCTGGATGCCCAGTTCACATTCCGACAACTTATGTACAAACCCTCCTTCCCATCTCTCTAACCAAGCATATATTTTTTTTCAGCATATGCAGACACTACACAACATGTACCTGTCCCACCTAAAGCCCCAGTCCTTCAGTACTCCTGGCACTCGCACACAACAGATGTCAAGATCTGAGGTTTGCCGTCCGTGGTCTGCATGCAACAAGTGGTATTGAAAACTCTTCCGTGGTGAATTTGGGGCAGGTGGCAGAAACAGTTGACACGGGCTGCACCGATGTTTCCCCAGGAGCTGCTGGATAAATCCTCCACGATTCTCACAGAGCAACTGGGATTTGAAACAATTATCAACCAACACAACCACACCCTTAATATCAAGGCAAATGTCTAGAACTTGGCAGAATGAGGTAGGGATCATTGGATTAGCATGGAAGGAAGGCTAGATCATATTTATCCCTGAGGTGAAAGAAGAAGAGCAATTAAGAAAAAAGGAGGATATGATTGGATTCCTCATTTTGGCAGACAGGAAAAGAAAGGAGGGAAGAGCAAACTGGTGGTTAAGGGTTTGTAAAAGGAAGCAAGGATCTTAAAATTGGGAAGGGATGATGGGTAGGAGTGAAGTCCTGTTTTGGAAAGCAAGCAGAGACGTGTAGCTTGCCCCTAAAGCTAGCAACTTCTGCTGCCTTGAGTAGTGCTTCCCAAACAGAGTAGAAAGTGAATTTCAGAACAAAGGATTTCTGGCAGAGAACCACCAGCCCATTCTCCCATCCCTCTTTCTTTTATAGGAAATCAAGAGAAGGGCTCAGCTTTGGAAACAAGGCTCCACTCCCAGTCCAACCAGAACCAACACCCCAAAGTGCACCCAAAGGACTACAGGGGACCAGAATATTTCTGAGGACAGGGTATCTATCCCATATTCCCTCTCAGGTATGTTGCCTACTGACATGATGCTTTTCCATTAAGACTGGACTACTAAGAGAGTACGGTGGAGCAGCTTCCAGGTCTATGAAAGCAGATATACCATTTGCAGTAAAAAAAACAACCAAACAAAAAAAAACAAACTCACAATATGCGTACGCTGGAAATAATGCCAGGAAATGGAAGTCATCAAATTTTTTCATTTTTTTTCATTGACCACTAGTGCACACTACAAAAATTTTATATCACTGAAGAGAAGCTCTCCCACAAATGCTTAGATGTAATTTGGCCTAGTTAAGCAGGCGGTTCTTAGTCCTGACTTCAGCAGAAATCACTGATTAAAGTTAAACCCATCTCTGATCTGCAGGATCAGAGACTGTGTCCCCATAGACAGTTTTTTCCAGTACAGTTCACAGCACTGCCAGAGAATCATATTTAAGACTGTATTTTAGTATATACAATCCATTTAGCTGGTAAACTGTGCATCTCAGAACAGATAATTTCCACAAAATATTGTTGAAGATTTGTTTTTCTGGCTCCCAGTTGTCCTGATAATCTGCTCTCTTTTTTTGTCAAGATGTGATTCATTAAATTGATTTAAATGTACTTTGATTTTTTTTATGTTTACATCAATCATGTTAACTGAATTCCATATTTGTATTATTCGTGATATGTATAATGTTTAGAAACACATGAACAATACACTCACTAAGGATAGAAATTACCAGCTCCAAAGGCAAGAAAATTATGTTCATTCCATTATCTAGATTCACCAACAAAAATCTCATAGATAAACTCTATTCTAATACACAGCCAGATAAGCAATCTTCTTATCTCATAATGATTTCTTCTCATTTAGACCTCCATTACTTCTGCCGTCTCATTTTTATGTAATTTCCTTCTTACAGATGCTTTTATGTTAAATTTCCCCAAGCAGACAATAGATATTACATTTTCTTGACATCTATTTCAAAGCCTTTTATGTGGAAAGAAAATAAGTGTAGAGAAGCTGCAGGAAAGTTTTGTGTTCTCATGCATTGCCAAACTATACATATTCTACACTTCCAAGCGTTGAAGCGAAACTCCTTCTAGATGGAAACTATACTCCTTCTTAGAAACAATCCCATTTCCAAAGGAAAGGATTAGGAAGCTAAGTGCCAGGATTAAAGAACTTTTAATTTGATATAATATTATTGCTCATAATACTGGGGGGAAAAAAAAAAAGTCCAGAAAGTCCCTACAGCTTATCAGCTAAACCGTATTCCACAGATCCGATGCAATGATATCATCCTTGAATTCATTCCTGTCCACCAGTACAAATTTCTTCCTCGAGCAATCCTATGAACCCCACCACATTTGTCTTATCAAGGTATAGGTTCTGGAATCTGTCTCTAAAAGATGGAGGTGTGAAACCAAATCTGAATGAAGTGCAACTTGTCTTTGGCAACTACATATCAACTAGACTAACCTAATAATTTTTCTCTGTGAACCTACTGAGGCTGCACTCGATCCCCTCACCCAGATCATCAATAAAGACATTAAACAGGGCTGGGCCCAGTACTGAGCCTTGGGGAACCCACACTGGTGATTGGGCACCCATTCACCACCTCTCTCTGGGCCTGGATGTCCATACAGTTCTTAACCCAGCAAAGAGTGCTCCTGTCCAAGCCCTGGGCTGCCAGCTTTTCCAGGAGAGTGCTGTGGGTGACAGTACTGAATTCCAGGTAGACAACATCCACAGCCTTTCCTTCATCCACCAGGTGGGTCACCTAGTCATAAAAGAAGATCAGGTTGGTCAGGAAGGACCTGCTTTCCTAAACTCATGCTGACTGGGTGTGATTCCCTGATTGTCCTGTATGTGCTACATGAGAGCACTCAATTTGTTCCATAACCTTCCCCAGCACCAAGGTCAGGCTGACAGCCCTGTAGTTCCCGGATCCTCTTTCCAGCCCTTCTTGTGGGTGGGTGTCACACTGGCCAGATTACAGTCATTTGGGACTTCCCTGATTAGCCAGAAGTGATGATAAATGACAGTGACTTGGCAAGCTTTTCCACTGCTTCCCTCAATACTCTCAGGTGGATCCCATCCAGCCCCATAGACTTTTGGGTGTCTAAGTGGCCCAGCAGATCACTGAATACCTCTTCCTGGATCACAGGAGGTCCATTCTGCTCTTCATCTCTGCCTACCCACTCAGGGGCCAGTTGCCTTAAGAGTAAGTGGTCATTCTGTTAAAGACTGAGCCAAAGAAGGCATCAAGTACTTCAGCCTTTTCCTCATCCATGGTGACAATGTCCCACGCCCTGCATCCAATAAAAGATGGAAATTTTCCTTGGCCCTCCTTTTGTTGTTAATGTATTTATAAAAATAGTTTTATTGTCTTTCACAGAGTGGCCAGATTGTGTTCTAGCTGAGCTTTTGCCTTTGTCCTTTCCTCTCTCTGTGATCCAACAACACCTTTGTACCCTTCTTGAGTTGCCTGCCCTTTCTTTTAAAGGTCAAAAACTCTCTTTTTACCCCTGAGTTCCTGTGAAAACTCCCTGTTCAACTACTCCAATCTTTCCTGATCTCTTCTTTCAGCACATAGGGATGGGCTGTCTCTGCATCTCTAAGATTTCCTTCTTAAAATATGCCTGGCTTTCCTGGATGCCTTCGTTTTTAAAAACTGTTTCCTAAGAGACTCTCTGAACCAATGTCCTGAACAGGCCAAAGTCCACCTTCCATGAGTCCTAGGTAGAGGTTCTCTTGACCACTTTTTTAATCCATCAAGAACCAAAAAGTCCTATAGTTTTGTGGACGCTCTGCCCAAGGCAGCCTCTGACCACCACATCTCCCACCAGCCCTTCTCTGTTCAAAAAGAGCAGGTCTAGCAGGATACTGCCCCTGTAGGCTCCCTCACCAGCTGTGACAAGAAGTTATCTTCCAAATGCTCCAGGAACCTCCTGGACTGACTCCTTTCCACTGTGTTGGGTTTCCAGCAGACACTGGCAGGTTAAAGTCTCCCACAAGAACAAGGTCTACTGATCCTGAAACATCAGCCAGCTGCCTACAGGATATTCCATCCACGTCTTCATCCTGGTTGGATGGTCTGTAATAGACTCCCACCAGGATACCTGGCTTACCACCCTTTGCCCCAATTCTCACCCCTAGGCACTCAACCTTATCATCACTGTCCTCAAGCTCTGTGCAGTCAAAACACTCCCTGAGGTACAGAGACACCCCACTGCCTCTTCTCCCTTGACTGCCCCTCTGAAGAGCTTGTAGCCACCCGCTGCAGCACTCCAGCCACGACAGTCACCCCACCACATTTCCCCGACGGCGACTACGTCACGGCTTTCCTGCTGCACAATGGCCTCCATTTCCTCCTGTCTGTTACCCATACTGCAGGCACTGGTGTAGATGCAATTGTGGCTGCTTCACTCTCCTCCAAAATCAGCTTCTATGTGTCTCAGGTTCTACACCTGAAGGGAATTGTAAGCATTTGAAATAATGGTTCTTAAATCAATGAATAATCCTAACCACTGCATGTTACTGAAAACCAAGAGTATGTATGACTCAGATTAATTCATGTATGTGTTCTGAGACTCACAAGAGAAGGGGTTTTGAATTAACAGGTTAGAAAAACAGTACGAAGAACATCCTGAGGGCAAATGATCTAACAATTGTGTCATGACATGTATTTCAGTAAGAAAAAATATTAACTGCCATGGTGAGCTAAGTGATCATTTAAACATTTTCAGATAAAGGAACCACTGCCCTGCTGAGTTTTTAATGACTTGAGAACAAAAGCATCTCCATTTAGACACAGAAGCATTTGACCCTGACTGTCGCTGTGTTCACTAGGTTGTGCCCATACTGCCCTTCTGGTTCAGCGTCGAAGTGAAATCTCAATTGTCCTAATTCACCATCTGTCAGCTGGATTTGCAGCGTGGTTTTAGCATATTCAAACTAGATTATCTGAGCAAGAAACTCATCCAAAAACTCTTGTCCATTCACCTATGCACCATATTTAGCCCAGTATGTAATGGAGACAATAAGTGGCTAAATCTTGTCCTTTGGACAGCCTCAAACTACTGAATGATCAAGACTGCTGTGAGAATTTAAAAATATGGTATCAAAACTTGCAGGGACTAGAGACCAGGTTTGAATTACCCATCCCAGTTTGCACAGGCAGATGTTCAGAAATGTAGGTTGCATTTTGGCCTTGGGAATAGTTCTCTGTGTTCCTATTACAAAACTCTAATGGATGTCTCCATCTCACCTGTCTAGCACTACTATAACTTTATAGCTAAACATGTCTGGGTTTTCTCCCTCAACAATCAGTCTAGAATTACTCTCGCAATATTGCAAAGTTGGGTCATTTCTGATTCTTGTTTCATCTTGTCCATTTTAGCTGCACCACTGGCTGCAGCCACCTTCAGACCATGTAACTGGTTGTCCACATGGAAGGTAAGTAGCCTCAAAAACCACATAATGCAAATCCAAATGGGGTTGCCTAATGCCAAGGTACCCCTGCACCAAAGTGCTAGGACACCCCTCCTTGCTGCTGCTTCTCTGTGTGTCTCTATCCTGAATTCTCCCTGCATCCCAATGCGCTGAATATGACTATACTTTGCAACTGAGCAATGCCTGAATTCCTTGTGCCCATAGCTCTCCCTCCTCTCTCGTGCTCAACATGATAGTCTCATCATCATCTATTTTTCTCCAGAATACTTCCCCCAGACTGCCTTAGCCCAGGCTCTCTTAGTTGTGGGTCTGGGACACAGCTTGAGACAGGCTCTGCACAGGAATGGGAAAGCACCGTAATGCATCTGCAGGAATCACACAGACACAAAGCACAGGTCTCTGCAGCACCAGGTGTCCAAGCACATGGTCTCCAAAACAACCTGAAGCAGATCCAGGGGATGCTCAAGGTTTAGTGACCAGTGGAAAAGCCCTCTTCCATGATAATTCTTGGCTGCAGCCCTAGGAAGTATCATCCATGGGAGCTCCAGGTGAGGATAATGCAGGGCATTGTGAGGGCAGACTACTGCAGCTGCCTTCCCCCAGCTGCTGTGTGCCAGGCTGCACCCGTGCGTGACCCATTTACAGTTGCCATGGAGAGAACAAAGCGTATAGAATTATCACTCCTCCAACTGCAATGAGATCTTATGGAAATAAATATCTATTTGTGAATTTAATGGGGAAATACAATAAAATAATTATGAAAACCTATGTCCAGTGACTGCTGACAAACATGCATTATTTGACAAAGCTAATCTATCATCCATTGTTATCAGCAGGCTGCAGCTCTAACCTAACCAACCCTCTTAACAAGAAAAGAGAGGAAATTGGGCACAGTTGTGGCACCATTCCTTTCAATAATTTCACATTCAAAACTCAAATACTTTTCATCTTAATGGTCTTGTAACACAAAAATGGATTAAAGCAGCATTAAGCAGGAATCACATTTTTATATGCAGTGCAATTTCTTGCAAATTCCGTGAATAGGTTGGTCTCCCTCCCAACAATTAGATTTCTTCTCTATGTAGCTGTGTTGCCGCTACAGCAGCTACTAAAGGAAACAGCACAGTGAGACTGATTCTCTGAGATTGCAAAGAAGAGCTCCTTCCAAGCACTATTACTCAGTAAGGTATCTTAAAGAAAGAAACACTACTATATAAAGGTTCGTTGAGTTAATAGGAAATGGCCAAAAATGTTTCATTTAGGCTTCAGTAAACATTTTATACATCTTAATGATTTTTTTCATTAGTTTATTCTCTTTTTCTGTTAAACTGTGAACTTATGAATTTCAAGGATGTATGAAAACCTTAAGCTATTGCAAGCAACTCTGCAATCATGAGACAGCTCAATTTTGCAAGCTTGGTGGCTGAAGGTAATTTTGATCAAGCCTCCGGTTGAGGATATTTGCAGCACATAATAACAATAATTTATTGAAACTACGGCTCAGTGAACAGTGCTATCTACACTCACGTGTCAGTGGATGGCCCTTGATTAGCCATTTATGTCCATGTATCTAAGCACATTCATTGGTTTTTATTTTCATTTGTTTAAAGAACTTAGAAGCCTAGCTGGGGGACCATCATTCCCAAACATCACCTGCATTTGGAGGAGCTTAGTTTTATATTAGAGATCTGATTCCACCTTTTTTCACTGAGCCTTCTGATTATTTTACATTTGTGATAGCAGGAAGAGAAAAACAAGCTAAAAGAACAGAGTGAAAAAATCAAGGCATATAAAGTCTATTATTCCAACCAGAATGTCCCACAGGGAAATGATTCAGGGCTAGCAAGCCTGAAGACAGAGGAGGGGAAACTATGCTAAAGCACATTTGAGTGACACAGACCCAGGCTGTGGGTTTGTGGGGGTTTGGTACGATTTTTTCATTTTGTTTCCTGGTAAAGATTAAAGCAGACAGCTGAAAACTCAGAGGTAGGCAATGTCTTTCATCCATCTTGGAGACAGAGGGAGGCGGCTTGTCCCGCAGTAACGCAGTGCCATCTACTGATTCCTCTCTTTAAGGAAAAAAAAAGGAAAAAAAGAAAACCACACTAAATTATATCTTCATGATAAAGAAAAAAAAAAAAAGGAAACAAGAAAACCAACCTAAATTACCCCTCGGGGTAGGGCAGGGGTAATCAGCGGCTGCAGCACCAAATGACAGCTGTCCTGATTCTTACCGAGAGCTTTGCACCTCTGCAGCTTACCTGCTTCGACTACTCATTGTTAACTACAGCTAAACCCAAAATATTTATTTCACAGGTGTGAATAAACACAAAAATGGGAAATAAACTTTTTTTTAAAGAAAATAAACCCAGAATTTCTCATCACATTAGACTTCATTTCATACAGGGATCTCTGGATGCTGGCAGTTGCTCTAAATCTGATTTATTCCCATCCTGTGAGTTGAGGTTCAGGCGCAGGTGCCTTCCAGAAGTCACACATTCCCACGAGCTACGTGCTGGGCTACATGCTGAGAAATTCCACATATTTCATTTCTGCTCCCGCTTGTCCTGAAGAAACCCATCCCTTTGTATTCCTCTGTAGCTGCCCTTGGCCAGGAGACAGCTGCAGGCTGCACGTAAAGGTGGGGAATGGGATGCAGCTGCATGGTTGTGACTTTGGCATGAGACCACCATGTGTATCCCCCGATTCAGCAAGTGCTAGATGGGACTGCTCCTTTTCCCTCACCAGCAAATCTGTTTTATCTTCTTTGTTCCTAACTGAGAGGAAGACGAGTGCAAGACCAGGCAACAAGCCTGGGATTTAGGAGTGCCAAATATAGCCCACAGCTTGCCACAGATGGGTTTTTCATATTCTTTCAGTGAGAAAGAGCAATTCCTAATGCAAAACCAAAGAGAAACTTTTGCACATTTTTGATTGAACAGGTTTTTATGCACTGGTGCAGCACTTACCTTTTCCCAAAGATAACATTTTTTTTTCCTTCAACTTGAAATACTTTCCTGAAAACTGTTGTTTGCATATTGGGCCATAATAACACAATGAATGTACAGAGTCTGCAATGTGAATTAAAAACAATATGAGCAGGCTTCTAGAATAGTAGAAGAGCAAATCCTGAGAGCTTTAATAGTTCAAAGCTGATCTACATTCACTACTAACACATAATTATCAACTTACATGGCACATATGAAGTAGTCCTTTTGCCTATTCTGTCCTGGCAAGCTCTCACTTGGATACCACAGCCAGGATTTGGTGCCACCTTCACAGTGTGTGTGAAGAGTTCCAGAGGAAAGCAGGGAACAACAAGAGATCCAGAAAGCATGGCATACAAGGAAGACTTGCATGAGGTAATATCCCCTAATAATATATTAAAAGCTACTGAAAAGAGAAGTATTAAATCTTCCTGCCCATCACGGATAGGAGGAAGAAGACATAATGACCTTCATTAACAGTTAGGAGAATTCAGGTTGCATGCTAGCAAAAAGCACTTCAGCAGCAGAGGTAGAAATAGGGGAATAGGGTGCCTGAGAGGCTGTGGACCCCCTTCAACCAGAGGTCCTTACTGACAAATCTAATAAAAATACAGGTATAATTACTCTGGCCAGAAGCAAAGCCTAGACAAGTTCATGAGGTTCTTCAAACCCTCCTTGCTCCATGAACCTCTGATATTAAAATTCTACCCTTGGAAAAAAATGAGCTTCCTTCCAACCCCTAACGCAGGGTCAAAATACAAGTACAGCCTGATTTCACACAGACTGATGTAAATCAGGAGGTGCTAAACCAGGGGCAGTGGAATTACACTGCTGTAAAGCCCAAAATGATGGCCTTTAAGATCATTAAGCTAGTGGGTTTTACTGTAACAAAAGGCAATTTCTAGATCTTTTTTGTACCTATTCCAGTTTCTTTGTTCTGTTCTATTCTGGGTTTTATAGAAATGTTATCAACACCTCATTGCCCTGGTATCTAAGTAGTGTAACAGGTGGAAAAAAACACTAGCCAGGAGAAAGGTAAGTTGATTTGATGCCCCTGCACCATATTTTAAACCCACCAATAGAAGAATGGAGATGAATAAGCTCCTTTTATTAAACTCTACTTAGTAAACCAGTTTCTCTGCCTTCTGTGGCAAACAGTTTGATGCAACTTTCTTTTTTAAACTGGCTAATTTTGTACAGGAAAAGTGTTAATTAAAAATTAAACCAAAGGGCTTAGCTAAATCCTTGATTTTCTCTGTGCCCTGGTTGCTCATCTGTAACAGAAAGATTGTAGTTTTTTCACCCCAGATGTCTGCTGTATGATTCATTAAGATTTTTAGGGTGGTTTGCATATTCTCAAGTTATTGAAATAGATCACAGCAGACAATCCAAACACTACATTAGAAATTAATTTCCCTTCACTGGACTTTTGACAGAATTCAGAAAATGACTGGAAGATCTGTGGTTTTTCTTCCAAGATACACAGACAGCCAGTGTGACTGCACATGCTAAGCCCACTAAATAAATCTCTCAGCAGCCTCAGTGGGAATGGGATCAGCTCATCATTTCCCCACATTTTCTGCAGGAAGCCTGGCACCTCACCAACACAATAAGCACCCTCCAAGAGGTACCTCTACTTCCGGATTTGCATCCTCTCCCAGTGGATCTCCCTTTTTGGCACCTCTCAAAAAGCTGGTCCACCCCTTTGTACATGGATAGACAGCTTTTATTGCACACAGGAGTATTTAAATGTCCTTTCTAGTTAGAGTGAAGTGCAAGCAGTCAGTACAACTTTGATTTTGAGGTTATTTATTTATTGACAAGGATCAGCCTAATATCACCTATAGCTGGGTGGAAATAAGTTCTCTTTGGGGTAAAAGGGATGCACAGTCTGCCTGGCTGCATGAAGAGCTTCCTCCTTTGTAGTTGTGATAACATTTAACTCCCCATGTGTGGACACTCTTATCCTAGGCATAACAAGTGCATTTTCATGTTTAATCCACTTCTGAAGATAAATGTTGAATGTGAGTAAACTAAGCAGAAGGAAGACTTATATGGAACCCATATGCCAGGAGCAGATAAAGCAAAGTTTATTGGACTCAGCACAAAGACAAAGCAAGACACACCTGAAGCTGTGGATATCAAAAAGCCCAGGTTCCAGGCATGAACAAACCACCTTTAAACATTTGCCCACAC